>JAWZYV010000432.1:0-2500 GCA_038373885.1 Cheiracanthium punctorium | reverse complement strand
ATTTTATATAACTATTAGAATATTTAGGACTGTATATATATATATATATATGTGTATGTGTGTGTGTATACTCTAATGATGCAATTGAACCTTGTTACCCCAAGATCCGTTCTCTTTGCCAATCTCATTTCCGCGTCAGATTTTAATTATTTGGATTCTCTGTGATTTGATTCAAGGGCGGATTAAAGGGGGGGGCGGAGGGAGCGACCTCCCTCCTCTGCCCCCCGAGGCAAAAGAAATTACTGTAAAAGATCCAATTTTACTCCCATGAAATGGACGCATATGTCAATCTTCTAACTAACCGCCCCCACCGACAAACTTGCATTAATCCGCCACTGATTTGATTTAAATAAACATAAACACCAAATTTTATGTTATTGAGTATAGAAATAAAATCTAAGAAAATAAAAAAAGTTATAAATATTTCATGCCACATCTCAAAAGTAAATCATGAAAATTTCTGATTTGCATTATTTCCAATTAATTTTTCATTGTTATATAATTTCTTTATTGCCTTAAAACGAGATTAGTTATTGTTTTAAAATTTAATTAGTATTCTTAGTATGAAGAGCTTTTCGGAAACACGTGAAAGGAGATATTTTATTAACATAATATAGTAAATATGGTTTTTTATTGTTAAATCCATTAGCAATCCCTTAATCCGTTGTACCGATAAATCATTGAAAATTATCTTAAGAGGTTAAACATAACACGAGAAAACCCCTTCAAAATACATGACATAATACTATTAATTGTACGAAAATACGTACGTAATTGTTATCCTATAAGTGTCACACCACCATTAGCCACAAAGTCGACTTTTTTTAATCTTGCAGGTTGCGTGTATAATGAAGTGTTGCACATACAACTTGCAGTGTTATATAGAGATGAAAAAGGAAGGGTGGCATAAATAAAGAAATAATTTCTTAGTCAGAAACCCCATGCAAAAAAAAATCGAATTTTCAAAGAAATAATCCGCAGGACATCATTCTTTTAAAATTTTATATAATGTAGCCTTGGAGAACAAGATACTACCGCAGTATAACATGCTGCCAAATAATTTAGTCTGTTTTGCGATCTTTAAATATTGTTAAAACTTTCCTTCAGCCTCTGCAAATTAAAAATGTTGTGAAAATATATGAAGCGACAAGCCGCTCAAACACGTTTAAAATTATTTATCCGTTAGGAAGTAATTTCGTTTTGCACAAATATATGTTCAGCATTTATTCCTTAACCAACCTACCGATCATTTTGAAATTTTACCCGGGTATGGATATAGAGAAAAAATCAAGCTACTTTAAAATTTTTCTAAGGTATGTTCAATATTTAGTCCTAAGTTACATTTCAAATTATTTTGGAAGTTTGCACAGATATGCAAATAATGAAAAAAAAACATAAAAAGCTTATTTAAAAATCTGAAATTCGCCCATACCTCTTTAAAAGAGAACAAAAGTCACTGCAATGCATCTTTAAAAATATTCATACAAATTTTGTTTGCTAGTCGTAGGTTTTGCAGATGTTTATTGTCGTACATTTTTTAATTTATGGGACAAGCATATGGTACATTTATATGACTTTTCACTGCATTCCCTGTGCATATATACTATTAAAAATATTCACTTGCAAAAGCTTCAAGAATAACACAAGTATCTGTTTGTTAGATTTTTTATATTTTTTTTCATTTTGTCCCGCTGAATATTCAATTATATCTATATCTATCTATCTATCTATCTATCTATCTATATATATATATATATATATATATATAGTGACATTGTATTATAAAACCCGAAAAACCCCAGTCTTTGTCAAAAAACATACAAAAACAAGACAATAAACATAAAAATGCTATAACCAGCTAATTCATCAGAGGGAGACTGGTGTGCTTGTTAGTTACAGGTTTCTGGACTGGTGTCAGGAGATTGTGAACTATTGTATTAACAGAATTATAGACTATTGTATTAACAGAATTATTGAAGCTTAAATATCTTGAAATATTGCCTGTTTAATATAATTTTATTTTAATCACAAAAATATCTCCTCAGAGGATGTCTTCTGATATTGTGAAGAGTATAAAGATACTAATTTTTATAATACAAAACATGGGCATATAATTACGGGATATCTCGACATCATCACAGATCAAAATCTAAGAAAAATGATGAGCTATGGAACAAAATATAGACTAAACACTAAATTAAAAATTGAATACATGGAGAAGACATTTAACAATAACTTAAATGAATTTATTTTAAAACTAAGTTACAAGTATAGTATACCACCACAGGCATTCTATGAATGGAAATATAGACTTAAATATAATTTCAAAAACTCCTTTTTAAACATACATGCTAATAAGAGTGATGAATATTTTGTTTACAATAAAAAAATAAATGACGTAATTAAAAAATACAAAAACAGATTTATTTTTTGTCCAGTGGACAAAGCTTCAAACAATTTTGCTATTATATGTAAAGCCTTCTATTTTGAAGTTATCAGT
>JAWZYV010000431.1:0-20226 GCA_038373885.1 Cheiracanthium punctorium | reverse complement strand
CCCCCCCCCAAAAAATTTTTTTTTTAAAAAAATTTTTTTTTTTTCTTTTTTCGAAATGCGCATTTAACGATAAATCCAATTCGAAAATTTCTTACTGAATTTAAAATTTTTTTTTAAAACAAATTTTTAATTTTTTGCATTTTTAATTATTTATTAACTTTTTTTAAATCGAGATGTTTTGGAAACTGCTCTTCCCTTTTTTCAGCCTTTTTCATCGCAAAAATTCAGAATTTAAAAAAATGTAATCGAAAATGAAAAAAAAATGCAGTTAAATTTTTTTTGCAATTTAAGTTTTTTTGACCAACGTAATTTTTGTTTTATATCCATCCCAAAAAAACGAAATTTTCTTTTTTTCTATCACCGTATGTGCTTACGGGATGTAGGAAAAACATACACCGGAAAAAAACGCCACTGGAACCCCCCCCCCGCTTTTCCCAATTATAATTTTCGTTGCGGATCCAAAGGGTGGGGGGGGGGTACGTGCACTCTCATGAGTCATGACAAATCAAATTTAGACTATAAAGATTCACTTCTTTGTAATTGAAATGCATTTATAAGAGAAATGAGTAAAAAAAAAAAAAAAAAAAAAAACTGTGCCCCCCCCCCTGCAGAATTTTTGTAATGGGTCCACCCACGATTTTTTTTAATAGTGGACAAAAACTTACTTTGATTTGCTTTTAATGGGGCTTTTGAATTTTCAAAGTGTGTGTGTGTGGGGGGGGGGGGGTCAAGCACCCACCTACCCCTATATGTCAGAGTAAATGTGAAGATGCTATTTAATTTGATTATGGGTCCAAATTTCTGTAATTCGGCTTAAAGTGCATGGGTATATGTGGAGTGCCCCCTCCCTCCCCTTTTACAATAACAAAGATAAACTCCCGTTGCAAGCGTTGCCCGGGTGCCATCAAATGTTAAGGAATAACTTGCCTAAAAATTATTGTCTTGCTTCGCTAAACCTTCGTTACTCCTACTGAGGCCCACAGCGGACGAATGATCGAAGAAAACATGTACACACGAAGATTGTGCACATTAAATTTGCCGCGGCGATTTCTGGATTACCAATTCTGGTTGTTGTTCAACAGAAACAACCAATGTTCAACAGAACAACCAATGAAATAATTGGCAGACTACAGTTATGTAAAGAGTTTAATTATCTTTAACCGATTATTTTCAAGAAGAAGTGCTTGTTTGTATAAAAATCAAAAAGAATTTCGTTAATGCCTAATCTACAACAAAATTCAACAGAACATGTATTATTTGTATGAATTATTTTACACTGTAAAATTTTGTTGTATATTGATATCAATAGAAATAATTATAACTATAGTTCAGAAGAGGTTTTTTTAAACTCTTCTAATTGATTTATTTATCTCACGCGAGGGGGGGGGGGGGGTGTCACATCCCATGCTTTCATATGAATGCAGTGGAACCTCTCAAATTGGACACTCCCTAAGTTGGACAGTTTACTGGGGAACAGACCGTGTCCATAGATAAAATATTACTTGGGAAGGACAAAATACTACTTGTCTTGTAAGGAAATATACCTGTATAAGTTAGCCACCTCTGAAAGTTGGACACTTTGTGAGGGAACCGCAGGTGTCCAACTTACGCAGGTTTCACTGTACTAATTTAGTATTAAAATAATAATCACATTTTACTTCTTAAATTATTACTATCTTGCAATAGGGATTATAAGTTATACGTATAAAAATCTTTCAAGTTGTGTGTACGTGTGTGTTAGGGGGTGGGGGGGATAGGGATGCATGCAGACACTCGAAATGTACACTTGGCTTTAATATTCATGAAAAACTATGAAGTTAAGGATGGGACCTAATTAAGGTTTTTGGGCCCTGCGTTGTAATCAATACATTCGACGTGATTTATCTTTCTGTTTTTTTATTTGCTGATATTAATATATTGTTGATATATTTTGGGGGGGCCTTTAGACCATGGAAAACTTTCGGGCGCGTTTTTTCCGCTCACCGTGCTTGCGCGCCAAATGTTGGGACCGCAGCGGACCAATAAAAGAACTGTGCTTGAAGCAGCGATTAGCACGGAAGAGGAATCGATCCCGTCGCTTCATTGCAACGGTTGCAAACAGGTTAAAGCAGATTGAAGATTTTTTTTTTTTTTTATCATCACCCTTAGAGTTTACTAATGTATGACTAATGTAGTCGTTGAGCAGAGAGCAAACTGTGTTTTGTTTTCTCCTGTAAAACAGTTATAAATGAATGCTACATCCCACTGTGTTTTCGTGAAAGAGGACAGATGTCTTTAATCAGGCCCTGAAGTATTACGCGGGACTTTGGAGCATATTGCCGCTGCCCTGGGCTCACTCTTGCAGAAATTAGGAGCCCAAAAAAGTTTGTGTTTAGACGTTTATATAGAAGCACAAAATTTTAATCAGCAGGGTTACTATGCAGGGGTACGAAATTTAAAAGTACCATGGGTACAAAAATGTCAGCCCCTGACTTCTATTAACCTCATTTTTTAGTGGTTTTTTTTAAAGTCTCATCAATCTCAGTTCAACCTCAATTCTTCCCCCCCAAAGTTTCACAAGGTACGGTCTGCCCAAGATATACTAAGTACCCTCGGCCTGCCGGCATATTTATATGTCCTGGTGCAGTCGATTGAGTTCAGTTTTAGTGCATAGTATATATTATAGACCACCCTCGCACTCCACGACCGGTATTGATTCTGGCTTCTATAAAACTTTTTGTTTTTAACGGCTACAAAATGAATTTTTATATTGACGGCCTGTAGACGCAAATTCTGCAAGTGCGCTGGCGCCTTAACGGTGCATTTGATATGAGGCAAAGTGAGTCACAGCAACCAGAGCGGGGGGGACTATAGGGGCTGAGTCCTAGTCCTACCTAGCAGTTGCCCCCCTTCCTTTTCAAAGGTTTTTTGGAAATTTATTGCTAAATACTCAAGTTTGTTTGCCAGGAGAGGACAGCTCGCGTCACTGAATGTGTCGCTTAGAGCTACATATACGTTCTTCCCGGAATCTTCCCGCCACAATTTTTAAACCTCATCAGAAGGGTGGAGGAACTTCTGAATGATTGGCACCCCTCGAAATGGTAGCGACCGCCGAGAGGACTTCTCGGAAACCACGGTCCACGGATTTAACGTGCACGTACACCGCATGTACAAGGTGGTCTTTAGTGGTACGCCGGTATCGAACCCACAATCTTCCGGTTACGAGTCCAACGCCTTAACCACTGGGCTACCACGGCTCATATAAATACTCAAGCTTAGTGGAATTACGACGTGGGGCGAAAACATAAAACTGCCGCTCTTCCTTTGGGTTCTTTAAAAAAGTACGTGCTGTCGCGAGGGGACGCCGTCCCCCTACTTCTTCATTTCAGCTCATACGCCCCGCCCCCACTTTTTATTCTCAAGAAGGGCGCTCATTTTCTAGATTTTTTAAAAGACTCTTCGAGAATTTAAAATTTTCGTTTTGTTTGCTCTATTTTTTTTTATTTTTATTTGTTTATTTATTTTAAGGGTTGCCCTTAGAAAAATTTCTATGGACGCCCATATTCGCCACTATTAAATGTCGATCGTCCCGATAAGAAAAAAACAAACGACAAGAAATTTATTGCACAGGATTGCAGTCGTATCATTCCAAACAATACCAATTGTTTCGCACTTTGTTTTTCAAAACAACCCTTATCCTCCTGATAAGCGATGCGTCAAGTTTACACAGATATAACTCGCGAAAACTGCGTCATGCACTGTTAGCCATAACTTAATTATCTTTCTCGCATCAGGTGTTTCATCATTCGGGTACATGTTCTTGCGTTCCCCAAGCACTTGCAAAGAAAGAGGCCATTTTGACTGAACTAAATCTCAGCGACACTTATACACTTACCACTACACCATGTCGTCGATTTCATGAGCGTCGTATCCAAAGTTTCATAAGGGGTGAGGCGAAGCATTTTCATATAGGATAGGATATTCTTTGGTTTTTTAATTTTTTTGTACCCAAGGGTGGCACTAGTGGGGGTGCGGGGGGTACAATAACCCCCCGTCGGGGAGCTTGTGTCCCCCCCGTCGGGGCTATTTGCTTATTCGTCGGCGAACTTTTTTAGATAAAAAACATTTCAGAACGGCACAGTCGAAACTTTTATTTTAATTTCGGAAAACCTAAAAAATTAACAATGGAATTATTTAAACATAATAACGAATAATTTAACCATTTCAGTTATGTAAAAATAAGTCTGGGAAAAGAGGAGGGGGGGGGATTCCATCCCTTAGCAAGGTTTCCAGCAGGGGCGGATCGAGGATTGGGTAAAGGGGGGGGGGCAGACGGGGCGCCCGCCCCTCGGCCGTGCGAGTTTAGAGTGGGTCCGGAGCTCCGGGAAGGGAGGGGAGAGTAGACAATTACAAGGCGAGCCTGGGTACTGAACGCGTGGAGGGTGTTGTGACGTCACAAGAGAGGATGGACTTTTCTCCGTTAAAAGCATTAGAATCATACGGAAAGTAGAAGAAACTAAGATGTTTTGTGCCTTTCATGGATACTAATGGTAAGTCAGCAATCTCTATTCTTAATACGACATACTTGATAATAGTTATTAAGCTGTAGAGTACATATAAAAATATAAAATTGCCGTATTTTGCGTTAGTTTTATTGATTTCTGTTCTTTTGTTCTAGCAATTCATTATGCTTCCGTTTGCTGCGTCCCAGGCTGTAAGTTAAAGCTAATTACAAAGAGGAGAAAATGTAAAAGTTTTCACTTTTCCCAAAAAACGAAGAAAAGCGGGCCGAATGGAATAAAAATATTCCAAGAAAAAATTGGTCCCCAGGAAAAAATGCGTATGTTTGTATTGAGCATTTTCGAGATGAAGATCTTTTAAAAGACGATAGCTATTTAAAATCAGATGAGGGCACTTTTAACTGTAAAAAAGAAAGCATTATAAATTAGAACCGAATGCTATCCCGTGCATTTTTTCGAGCTTACCAGCCTATATATCCGATATTACCAAAAAACAAGAATAGAACTGATCCTACTTAAAACAAGAGAAAACGTTTAGGAAAAAGATATTGAGGAAACCGAAAAAAAATAATGCAAAGGAAAATATAAATTCTTTTGTAATTAAGAAATGTATCAAGAGTTTCATGGCAATTCTATGTTAAGAAAATTTCACCTTTAATTATAAATTAAACGCAGATCCCCTTCCACTGCACATTACCAAGTAGCTTAAGGTTCAATGCGGATCTCATGGTTGATTTATTTATTAAAAAAAAAAAAAAAGAGAGAAATCTATTTGCTGGATACTTAGAAAAACAAAAATATAGAAGGTATTTATTAAAGAAATATTTCCAACTAAACGGTTTATCGGAATTTGTTGAAAATTCTGAAATTAAGTATGAACACAGATTTGGAAATTAACTCAAAAAAGAAAATGTATTACTGCAATGCTAAAAACAATAACAAAAAAGTATATGTATTACTGCAATATATTTTACATGAAAACCCCTGAGAGCATTTAGGCAGTTTTACATATTCAAGAGTTATACTCACTAATTTTTAAAAATATTTAATTATGTATATTTCAAATGTCTCAATGTGATATTTGAAAGTCTTATCTAGAAAAAATTAAAGCAAACACTTGTAGTGCTTTCATGAAAAACTTTATAGTATTTGTAAGGTTTGGGTAAAAGCTTTTACTTTTTATTTTCTTGTTTTTTGTGCTTTAATTGCTTCTAATAAAATTTGACATTAGGAGTCTGTATAACATAATTATATATAGTATGTATTGTACAAGTTTTTAAAATATTAATTGTGGAAATTTCTGATTATATTCCTCGTGCTACTAGTGTTTATTGACATTATTGATCAGATTTCTTCCATAGAATTCAATACAAACTCTTTGAAATCCCATCCTCTCTTGTGACGTCACGAAATGGCTTAAGATGACTATTTATGAATCTGGATATTTTTAACATCAATTCTTTCAAAAAGCTTATTAAAACGAACCAAAACTAAATAATGTATTTCAGTTTTTAAGTAAAATTAATAAAAATTATTATTTTTACTTAAAAATATATTTACTTTTACTTACTTAAAAATATGACTTTATGCTTATACAACGTATAAATTTAATCCATATACATATTATTTTAGATAAATGATAACATTGAGTAACCATTATATTATTTAGAATGTATTTGCTAGCCCGAAATGCAAAACATACTGCATACAATGCTAAAACTGCTTTAAATTCAGTACCAATTTATTTCATTAATTTCTGACAAAAAAATATTGTTGATTCACTATTATTTAAGAACAAAGTGTTGTAAAACGAAAATGCTATTTCAATGCGTCATAAAAAATTGAGCTACTCGTATTTATTGGCATTATTAATTCCATTTCTTCCATTGAACTCAATGCAAACTGTTCCAAATCCCATCCTTTCTTGTGACGTCACGAAAACCAGTACCCAGACCCCCTCTTGCTTTCTCCTCTCTCTTTCTTCAGTCGCGGCGACCCCCGGTGGGTCCATGTTCAGCAAAAGTGCGTCCGTGAATTTTTCAGAATGTGTTACGAATTTCATTTATAGATCTGTACTTAAAATCTTAAAATCTTAAAATCTTTGAAATAGACTAAATTTTGAATACATAATTCTAGAATGATTTAGATGGCAGAAATGTTAATTCTACCATTCAAATATTAGTATTTTTTTTCCAACCTTTGAACATGAATTAAAAGTACCACTACTTATCAGAAAAACTTCCCTCCCACTCTCTTTCCTTTTAGCATTTTATATAAAATCATTAAAAACAGCAGTTTTACAAAAAAATTCCTTCGTTCCCTTCTGTTTTTTCGAAACTTTTGTGCTTTACAACAGGGGACGGGAAGATTTTCATCCCGCATTATAAAATTTCTCTAGGAGGCCCTGTATCCAAGCTTGACGACATTTGGCACGACTTTTTACATGTCGCCTGTATATTTTATTTTTCTGCCGACATATAGTATTACGCAATCGAATTTCGAAAAAGGTGTGGGAATTCCCGATAAAATAAAATGCTCGAACCTGCTAGGACTTATATTTCATAGGAAACACAATGTCTGAAAAAATTAATTTAAATCATACCTCTTTTTTCCATTATGATATCATTGTATTCCTTCTAATTATGCACCTCTTTACAAACTGCCTTTACAAACTGCACTCACAAAAAGTATATTTTGTGAGTGCTGTTCCTCTTGAAATAGCTTGTTCTGGGGCTGTGCATTTATGATTTTTTCCTGGTGATTTTCGCTTTCACTCTCACTAGACAAATTATCATTTTTCGGAATTTTCATAAAATAATCACCTATATTACGAATGAATGACCGCTTTCTTGAGGCTATAATACTTGCATTTAAATTAAATTCTACACACGAACGGAGCTAAATAGTGAACAAATGAATCACCCTAGCGCTTCACCCGAAAATAACGACCAGGCGGCGAAAGCAATTTCCATGGGTTAAGATTTTAAAGCCTGCTTAGAAAGGACTACAGTACTTCCAAGAAATTCTTCCACCATTCCTAAACATTCAAAACGGGTGTACATTTGTATAAACAGGAAATGTCCGAAAACCAGATTAAGAAAATTAGCCATAGCAATAGTATTCTTTCATAATACCCCTGAAAATCCAAACGGCGGAACAAAAGAACCTTTCACAATGGTACAGTGGCAGCCCCTCCATTTGAGCACATGAACCACCAAAGGAAAAACTAAAGAATAAACACATTAATAAATTAAATTAAAAAAATCTGGAGTGACTCCACTCGACTTTCCGAACACTTACGATTAAGATCATTACCAAGCATTTAAATAAATTTTAGTCGATGAATAATTTAAACATATATACCAAATTGAAGCTCAATCGAATGCGTCGTTCAAACGCTAGCCCACTTTCAAGAATTTCTCCCCATATGCAGTGCCGATCCTAGCGGGGGGCAAGATGGTGCACCGCGCGTGGGCGGCCAAACTTAAGGGGCGGCGAAATGATTAGAACTATTAACTTTTAATTGAGACAGAATTTATGTCTGTAAGTGAAATTTTTAAATTTTCTACAAGTGAAACTGGTAGAGGATTTAGTTATTCGTATTTTTACAAGTAATTGAAAAATCTGATGTGTCCAACACATGACTTCCTTGCACGTCCATTAATCAAAAATATTTTCGACGCACTTCCTCTAAATTTATTTGTTTGAAAGAGATAAAATATCAATAATAGTAAGGTTTAGCGATTTCTAGCCAAATATTTCGATATCGCCAAGCTGAGTTCAATTTGAAAGATTTCCTTCTGACACTTTATTTGGCGATATTTCACCAAAAGCCGACAAACTTGAGATAGTCAGCGAGATTTTGGGGATAGCCAAAGTAGTCATTGACCACAGACTTTCAATGAATTGAATGCATCCATACACCTCAATGTATTCAAAGTCATTTGGCTCACCATGTAAATAAATTCTCAGTCGATTGCTGTCAAAAAAGATATTGAAAACAGTTAGATATTACAATAGTTCTAAATACAAAGTTAAAAAATCTACGGGTTAAAGTTTTAGAGTTATACAAAATACGAAATAATTTTTGGCGCCAAATTTGGCGATATTTCGGCGAAACTCGTCAATGTCGACGACATTTGGCGAGATTTTAAGCATGAACCAAACAATGACAGATTATCGCCAAATTTGGCGATATTTCGCCAAAACTCGCCAAGAACGATGACAAATGGCGATACTTTGGGCATGGACCAAATGACTGACTATCGCCAAATTTGGCGATATTTCGCCAAAACTCGCCAAGGTCGAGGACAGACGGCGAGATTTTGGGCATGTACCAAACAATGACTGTCTACAGTTGTATTATATTGAAGATGTCCATAGACATTAAGGTACTGAAATTCTTTTCGGTGGTCCTGTAAATAAACTCTCCAGTAGATTGGAACCAAAAATCGAGATGCACAACTAGATGTTACAACATTCTTATATATGAAATTTCATAATAGTTTTTGAGATTTGAGAGTTAAATATGCACACACGTACACCAAAAGTCGCCAAGCTTGGCGACTTTTGGCATAGTTCTTGAGGGAGGCACGTGACCGTGGTCGGACCATTACCTAACTTATGTGGTAGGACGGTATTGTGCTTGAAATGGATGAATGCCCCTAAAATTGCTATTGACCGTAATGTATTGGAAATCTTTTGAGTGTTCCTGTAGCAGAACTATAAATGATAAAGACACTTTTTTTAATGGAGAAATTCATTTTCTAACTCTTTACAGCATATATCACTTCTGAGTCGTTTGAAATAGCCCAATACCTCTAAAAAACGCTTTGATGAATTTCGGCCCATAGAGCGTAATGTATTTCGAATCTTTTGGGCGGTCCTGTAGATAAACTATTCAGTCGAATGGAACCGAAAGGGGAGGTGCACAACTAGATGTTACAACAATCCTAAATATAAAGTTTCAACATTCAACGCCTAACAGTTTTTGAGATATGCGAGTTTAATGAATTTCGGCCCATTGAGCGTAATGTATTTCGAATGTTTTGGGCAGTCCTGTAGATAAACTATCCAGTCGAATGGAACCAAAAGGGGAGGTGCACAACTAGATGTTACAACTATCCAAAATATGAAGTTTCGACATTCTACGCCTAATAGCTTTTGAGTTAGGCGAGTTTAATGAATTTCGGCCCATAGAGCGTAATGTATTTCGAATCTTTTGGGCGGTCCTGTACATAAACTATCCATTCGATTGCCACCAAAAGGGGAGGTGCACAACTAGATCATAGAACAATCCTAAATATCAAATCTCAACATTCTACGACCAATAGTTTTTGAGATATGCGAGTTACATACATACGTACGTACGTACGTACAGACGGCATGGAAAAACTGGCCACAGTAGACTCGCCGCTGGTCAAAATGAGTTGCAGACGCGTTAATATGATCGTGCATGCTAGCTTACGATGAGATGCATCGAAAAAAATTTTTAAATTAAATTTAGAGGTAGTCAAAATCGGTTTTTTCGTCAAAATTTGGCCCCCAAAATTTTTCGGGATCACATTACTTCCTTATACTAACGTACAAGGAAGTAAAAATGGTGAAAAAGTTAGACGAACTTGGATTTTATATTCTGTTTCATTAGATACCGCATTTCGCTCTTCATGCAAAATATTTGGAGGGTCCGAAGGAGAAAATATTCAGCTTATTAGTGTTGGTTATAGGGATTGGCAACATTGCTCTGACTATTTTTCTAGACACGAGAATAGTGCAAAACATATGAAATGTGTTAAGACTTTTTGGGAACTCAAAACACGGCTAAGCAACAATAGCACAATAGATAGAGAACAACAAAACCTTTCTTTGGAAAAGAAACGATGGAGAGCAATTATCGAACGAATTATTGCTATTGTGCAATATTTGGCTAGCCAGAACTTAGCTTTTAGAGGTAGTAGTTCAAACCTATACGAAAAAAACAATTGAAACTTTTTAAAAGCGGTGGAAATTATAGCCAAATTCGATCCTGTTCTACTTGAACCTATATAAATAACGTCCAAAACTCTAAGGATAAGAATAACCGCTTGCCCTATTATTTAGGTCAACATTTTCAAAATGAAATTATTGCACTTTTAGCTGATTCTACTAAAAAACAGATTATAAAAATAATACAGAAATCCAGATATTTTTCTGTTATATTGGACAGCACACCGGACATTAGCCACACTGAACAAATTACCTTTATAATTCGATGCGTGAACATGTCAGATATCAAATCAGTCATTTCCGAATATTTTGTTGGATTTTACCCAATTAAGGATACTACAGGGGAAGGTTTGTTCAATTTTGTGTTAGATGATGTCATAGGCGGCTGGTGCACCAAAAAAGTGGGGGGTCAAAATGAGTAGTATGTAAGTAGAAGCTGTTTTTTTTGGGGGGGGGTGTAAAATCGCCCTCAGGCGCGTAGCCAGGAAAATTTTTCGGGGGGGGATATGCGCCTGGAAAATATTTCGGGGGGGGGGATATGAACTTATATGTGTATAAATAGACGGAATTTCATCACTAATCCAAACATTTCGGGGGGGATATATCCCGATATCCCCCCCTGGCTACGCCCCTGATCGCCCTATTATAATTGAATTTTAATGTCATTATTGATTAAATGACCTTCTCTAAAAGAACTAGGATCAAAAATCAAAGAATTCGATCAAAAATCAGAACGGATGCCCAACGAAGATTCCCTCCTTCTAATTCAAAGTAGAAACCTGCACGGACCGGACTCGTGTTAGTGTTAATTTTTTTTCGAGTTCCTGCAACCCGCAAAAAAGTTAATATTAATAACTTCTTAATATAAAATGTCTGAAAAATATTTATTTATCGATCTATCTGGTCGTCTTTATATATTTTTTAATTTCTGGAATTTTCGAATTTTTACTCCTCAACTATGAGCTCGTGATGTTTGTTCAAATGTGTTACGGGCCCGGGCATGGCCTACAAATTCAAGAATCGTCGGGCTCGGGCCGAGCCGGGACTCTTATTTACAGGCCCGTGCAGGTCTCCAATTCAAAGTTCCATTCCAATTCTTATGAAATAATAACGTGAGAAAAATATAAAACACTTACTTGTTAAGCAAATCTTTCGTTCTTTAAATTCTTGAATAGATCAATGATGTCACAAAATGACAAACTTCCAAACACAGAGAGAGAGGAGGTTACTAATAAATTCATTTATTTGATCTTATATTATCCATCCTAATAAATTATTTGGTATTATATTACGCAATATTGGCATATACATCCAATTTATGGAAGTAACATAGAATCTTTTACATTAATTTCTTTTTTCTCGGGGGGTGTTCGCCCCCCCTTTAATCCGCCCTTATATGGAAATATATCAAAGAGTTCCTTTTCAACAAGAAAATTGCATCTTTTTTTCAGTTCTGTTATCTCTGGATATTTCTGGCAAAGAGTTGGTGTATTTTTTGTACATTTTTTGAAAAATTTACATTTCTCTCTTTAATTTTTCCATATCAAGATCTAATCCATATCAAGAAGCAAAATGCTCTGTTCACTTCTCCATAGTACTCTAACCATGCAAATTGGTCGAACCAATTTTTTTGGAATTTCCTCACTTTATGTATCGGATATTCAAAGTCTAGAAGCTGATGTGGGCCTTCGTTTAATTCATTTTTCCTGTATTTATGTTGATCCAAAGTTAAAGTGTCTTATTATCTTCAGTTCTGAATCCAAGTTATTTGCACTGAGACTTTACGTTCGTAAATGATCAGCCTGTGTGTTCCTCAGTTTAACTCTTTAGCTCCCAAAGATAATCTCATAGCTGTTGGTTCCCATCGGAACGGCAGAAACGTGAAACTTCACATTTTCCATTTTCTTTTAAATTGCTAAGCGTATTTTGATCTGCATTTTCCGCAACTGGAACCTTACGGAAACATGAAGTGATGGTCGGTTGGGTTTTAAGCCGCTTTGCTTTTAACATTTCAAAAACAAATATGAATATGGAACAAATAAAGATCATGAATCAGAAAAACTTAGGCAGCACGCGCACAGTCTACCTACTGCTTCGAATTAGCATATGGGAATGAAATGTTCACGAGATCCTTACATCTGGGCAGGGCCGATTCTAGAATATACAGTTCCTTTCGGGAAATTTCTAATTCGGTCCCCCCCCACACACACACACACATGCACTCACATAAATCTCCTACAATTAAATCCCTTTCTAAATGTTCAGATAAATATGCTTTCTTTTTCTTAAATGTAATCTTAAAAGATACTGTAGAAAGCCGTTTATTATCCCTTCCATGAATTGTATTCATGGGTGGTCAGTTTAACTCTTTAGCTCCCAAAGATAATCTCATAGCTGTTGGTTCCCACCGAAACGGCAGAAAATGGCCTGTCCGCCCTCTCCTCATGTAACCTCCCTTTTTAAGTGGCGTGAGAGGCTTCCTGTTATGACAATCCGAAGACGGTCTATTGTATCTATTCCAGAATACAGGAAGGTAGCAATGACAAAATTTTAAAGTAACACACCTGTAAGGGGGGGGGGGAATTCCTAGAAAGCTACACTCCGTTTTTATGGGAATGAAGGCACTCGGACAGTTGGAGGAGATAAAGAATAATTTTCCCTCCTTTTATCCAAATAAAGGAAAAGGAATGCGCATTGCTGCTATTGTCAAGATCTATTTTCTTCCTATCACAATTACTGTGACTTGTTTTAGAGAAAATGCATCGAATTTCTCTCGCCGAAAAACCGTTAAATGCGGGAAATCTAACGTTCTTGACGAAATTTTTTAACATTACAAGTATAGGAAGATATTTGGAACCAATAGAAAATGACGTTATAGGCGGGAAAACAGTAAATACGTCTAACGTTAAACCAGGGTTTCACTATATATATATATATATATATATATAAAGACCTTGCACTGGGAAAGTTCGCTTTCCCTCCCCTTCTCTTGCTCGGTTTCCGTATTGAGTGTCTTGACATCATTTTTAGATGAATTGTTACTTTTGAACTTTGAAAATTGGGGGGGGGGCGAGGCCCCTTTACTTTTGGAAGTGAGGGGGCAGTCGCCCCCCTTGCCCCCCCGTACCAGCCGCCTATGGATGATGTACTTCCTAGTTTAAATCTAGATGTTCAAAACATTCGGGGACAAGGATACGATAATGGCGCCAACATGCGCGGAAAAAATATAGGTCTGCAAAAGACTATTAAATATTAATCCTAGGGCATTTTTTACATCATGCGCGGCACATTGTCTGAACTTAGTAATTAACGACGCTGCTAAATCAAGTGGAGAGATTGCAATTTTTTTTTTTATGTTATTCAAGAATTATACAACTATTTTTCAGCTTCGATATACAGACGGAATATTTTAAAGAATACAATTACAAACTTTTATTTAAAGCCGCTAAACGATACTCGCTGCGAGGTCGAATACTAGCATTACGACCATTGCAAACAAATCTTAAAAATATCCTCGTTGCGTTGAATGAACTTTCACGTGAAGCAAAAAATCGTGCAGCAAAGCTAAAAGCTAACTCTCTAACGGAAACAATTTGTTCATTCAAATTTATATGTTCTGTGATGATTTGGCACGATTTGCTAGAAAGAATAAATATTGTTTCAAAAATGTTGCAGCAATCGAACATAGATTTAACAGAATGTGTCGAAGCATTAAGAAATTTAAAAACATATTTAATTTTGAAAAGAAATGACGAAACCTTTGTCACATTTATCAATCAATCGTCTATTATTGCACAGTAGTAATGTAGAGCCCGAATTTCCTGAAATTCGTGAAAGAAAAAAACCTGGTATGTTTCCCTACGAATCATATGATGAAGATGTTACAGACTCTGAAAAAAAGTTTAAGATTAATTTTTATTTTCAAATTTTGGATATTTCCATTAATTCAGTAGGTGAACGTTTTTACGACAATTTAAAAAAAAAGTTGTATGGATTTGGACATTAAACTACAAATAAATTAAGATGGAAAAATAGAAAGGGACTTAGACGGTATATAATTGCACAGTGAAATGCAGCTGCAATTATATGTTTTCGAGATCTGTTTCCAAATATTTGCCGGTTAAAGCCATTAGAAATTTTGGAATCATATATTAAGTCAAGATTTAACATCATATTTTCCCAATTTATCTATAGCACTCAGAATATTTTTGACTATACCAATCTGTGTTGCTTCAGGTGAAAGAAGCTTTTCAAAATTAAGTTTGATTAAAAATTACTTAAGATCTACAATCTCACAAGAAATGCTTACGAATGTGGCTATTGTTTCAATTGAAAGTGACATCTGTGAGGCGATAGACATTTCAAGTGTTATAGATGAATTTGCCTGTAAGAAAGCTCGAAAAATATTGTTATAATTTTTTGAAAGATCAGAAATACTTATTGTAGTTGTAGATTGTATTTTGCTGAAAATAAAATACGAACTTTAACTTGATTTTCATCCATTCCATATACATTTTTAAAAAAGTGTTTGATAGTAATTTATTTAAACATTTTGTTGGTTTGCAAGAAAAGGGGCGGCCAATTTTAATTTGTACGTGGGCGGCCGAAGGTCTAGGATCGGCACTGCCCATATGCCATAATGTAAAAGAAATCTTTGTCGTAGCCCTGTAGAAAAACTATCAGTCTTTTACGCACCAAAATGAATACCGGTCTTGCGACGATGGTTTATAACATATATACCCAATTTGAGCTCGATCGAATGCGCCGTTTAGGGACTATCGTGTTCACTCACACACACACACACATACATACATACATCTCGTAAAAATAGCATAAATGAATTCAGACCCAGACAGCACAGCAAACTTGCATGAAACTTGGAGCAAGCTTGATTTATCAAGTCAATAAGCTTGAAAATTCCAGTCGTGTAAGCTTGATGCAAGCTTGAATCAAGTGTTCTAGTTTACACTTGCCCAGCTTGCATTAAGCTTGACATTTCAAGCTTAAAAAATTTTCCAAAAAAAAATTTCTAAATACACGGGTCGCCCGCGCCCCACATACTTTATTTTTCCGCCATTTTCCCCTTCTATGCTGTAACTTTAAGTTTTTTTTATCTGTTTCCATCGAGTGTCCGTGGCTAGAATAGAACCCGGGACCTTTCGATTCGTAGCCGAGCGCGTTATCCATTCAGCCACCGGAGCCTTGTGCAGATATGACTAAATTTTGAAGTGAATTATTAAGCGGTTTTCTGGCCAGATTGATAAGTGGGCGATATGTTATTTGTTTTTTATTTTTATTTTTCCATGGGATGCATCAAAATTAAAATAATTTTGTGTGTGATTTAGAGACTCTACTAATAGGGAAATAAACATAATATAAACTTAAGAGCAACACATGTTTTAAAACTTTCGCAACACTCATGAGCAATACTGCCGCTGGCCAAAATCGAGACAAACGACTGATTTTGAAATCAATTTCGTAGTATAATTGTATTTTATTTTGAAGAATTTCCATATTTGGAAATATAGAATGGGTTTCAGTGGCGGCTCGTGGGATACAGCAAGTACAGCCGGGCTGCACTTGAAATTATCAACACATACTTTAAATTAATTTATTCTACTAACTTTCTTAAATTCAGATTAGAATTATGGAATTTCTATGATAAATTTAAAAAAAATCTAAAACAAAAAACAACGTGTTGTAGTAACTGCCGGATCGCTCATTCAGAAAAAAGCCCTTTAATCTTCCCGCAATTCAACTGTGAGTCTTGGTACAGCCGAGGCCTCCGAGAGAGGAGAAAGATTCTTTCTCCTCTCTCGGAGGCCTCGGTACAGCCCTCATAGCCGATCAAGAAATTGGCAGCACCGTTGCCATGGCAACGAATTTGTAAGCAGTTTCTCCGGCATAGGGAGTTAGTAGCTAAGTACAGCTGATGAAAGATTTTCAAACGACGGCTGCAGTGAATTCGACTGACTGATTGGCTCGAGAAGTGAGGGAGGGGTACGGAGAATATATGTTCGGAAAACTCTCAACTTTATATTGCTGAATTTATCAAGAAGGTAAGCCTGGATAGACGCTTATGAATGGACAATTACCCATCAAAGCAGTATTGTTTTTAAGTAAGCAAGAACTGGCATTTAGAGGACATGGCGAACGAGAAAATTCTTTAAACATGGGAAATTTTAAAGAGCTTTTAAAATTATGGATATCTGAATTAAAACAACGCCTTTTTATGAGGACATCACAGACCGATTCGGGAGTTTAAAAGAAAGGGGATTGATTTGACTTATAAAAAATAAGTTTTTTTTTTTTTTTTTTATTCTTTCCTTCTGAAGTTATCGTTACAAAAGAAAATTTTAAGGAAACTTCGAATCAGACGCGGATTAATGCAATTTTGAGGATAAGAGCGGCTGGTTGAAATTTATGTAAATTTTATGGAAGTAAAATAGGATCTCTTGCATTTTTTATGTAATTTCTTTTCCTCGGTGAGGGCTCAATCCGCCAGTTTTCGAATTCAGTAACAAAGATTTCCATTCCTGTGGGGAGGAAGGGGTGGGGGGGGGGAGCTCATTTGCTTTCGGCTGCACTAACAAATTTGACCACGGGCCGCCACTGATGGATTTACTTACTTAACACAAATTTTGTGTTAAGTAATCTGAAATCAAAGAAACAGATAGTTAAACGTTACTTCGAAATGCTATATCACAGTTGCTAACATTACATGTATGGAATACAAACACTTTAGTCATTTTTGTAAACATTTCTTATAATAACAAATAATTGAAAATTTTTGCTATTTTTTAACGCTAAAAATTCTCTTTACAAATGTGGTTAGTTATTTTCCTACATATATTGGTATGCTATATCGATATAGAGCATTTCGAAGAATTAAAATTAAGTTTAAATTAATTTATACAAATGTAAATTTGAATTATTTTCATTGTTCATACTTTATAATTAAAAAAATTATTTAACTTCTCAATTTTTTTTTATCCTTTGTAATTTTATTTTAAAATTACAAAAGTGTAAGATGTAAGATTTTTGGGCCTTAAAATCTGTAGGCCCTGGGCAGTTGCCCGTTTGCCCTGCCGGTAATATGGCACTGGTAATAAAAAACCCATCCCCGTTCAAACACATCTTTTACGAACTTTCAACAAATTTGAGGACGCTAGACAATTAATGTCCATTCTCTTTCACAGATGGCGCCATCACCGCACTTTGCAAGTAAAAATCCAGCTTAAGCCAACCTTGCATTGCCAAGCCAAATCTCAAGCTTGATTTAAGCTTATGTGCTGTCTGAGATAGAAACTTCAAATGTAGTTAATATTTTGTACAAGCGTTCATTATGCTTGCTCAATTCCAAAGTTTGATTGAGAAAGTGACAAAAGAATAACATATAATACATGAAATGTCTTTATTAAAGAATAATTAATTCAGGGATCGCGCTATAGAGCGTATTTTATCAATTTTCTCCAATATACAGGATATCCCGAAAACACTGAAATGCGCTTTAATACATCATTTTTTAAAGATTAATGTTAAATTGTTTAAAATAACGTAGGAAATACGACTACGTTCATGAAATATTCATGATGAAAATGTCTTTCGCATTTGTGTACTTAGTTATTTTAAAGTATATTAAATATCAACTTCTGAAACTAAAATAAGCAATCGTGAATCATGAGAGTAAGCGCTATTTTGTTTTTCCTTTAAATTATATTCATCAATTTTCTTAATTTGTATCATAGGAAACAAATTAATCACGAGTTCGAACTCACGAATTAGTAACACGCGCATTACGTCACGAATTAGTAACATAATTACTACTTAAAACTACATTAAATAACTTTTGAAAGCACTGAGAAGCTTAAGAAATGCCTGATGTATACGTGAAGACTGGAGCATTCGTAGGCCTCTTTGGATGATTCATCAAAATACACGCGCAGGCCCGTTACTAATTGCGAAGGCCCCCCCCGCTGGAACCGGGGCCTTCGCAATTAGTAACGGGCCTGCGCGTGTATTTTGATGAGCCATCCAAAGAGGCCTACGGATGCTCGAGTCTTCACGTATACATCAGGCATTTCTTAACCTTCCCAGTGCTTTCAAACGTTATTACTTCCTTGTACGTAGTATAAGGAAGTAATGTGATCCCGAAAAATTTTGGGGGCCAAATTTCGACAAAAAAACCGATTTTGACTACCTCTAAATTTAATTAAAAATTTTTTTTTTCGATTCATCTCATCGTAGGCTAGCATGCACGATCATATTAACGCGTCTGCAACTCATTTTGACCAGCGGCGAGTCTACTGTGGCCAGTTTTTCCATGCCGTCTGTACGTACGTACGTATGTATGTAACTCGTACGTGCGTATGTATGAGTACACGTACGTGCACGTACGTGTACTCATACATACGCACAGCACGTACGTGCACGTCTGGCATACGTACGTGCGTACGTCTGGCGTACGTACGTATGTATGTAACTCGCATATCTCAAAAACTATTGGTCGTAAAATGCTGAGATTTGATATTTAGGATTGTTCTATGATCTAGTTGTGCACCTCCCCTTTTGGTGGCAATCGAATGGATAGTTTATGTACAGGACCGCCCAAAAGATTCGAAATACATTACGCTCTATGGGCCGAAATTCATTAAACTCGCCTAACTCAAAAGCTATTAGGCGTAGAATGTCGAAACTTCATATTTTGGATAATTGTAACATCTAGTAGTGCACCTCCCTTTTTGGTTTTACTCGACTGGATAGTTTATCTACAGGACTGCCCAAAACATTCGAAATACATTACGCTCAATGGGCCGAAATCCATTAAACTCGCATATCTCAAAAACTGTTAGGCGTACAATGTTGAAACTTTATATTTAGGATTGTTGTAACATCTAGTTGTGCACCTCCCCTTTCGGTTCCATTCGACTGAATAGTTTATCTATCGGACCGCCCAAAAGATTCGAAATACATTACGCTCTAAGGGCCGAAATTCATCAAAGCGTTTTTTAGAGGTATTGGGCTATTTCAAACGACTCAGAAGTGATATATGCTGTAAAGAGTTAGAAAATGAATTTCTCCATTAAAAAAAAGTGTCTTTATCATTTATAGTTCTGCTACAGGAACACTCAAAAGATTTCCAATACATTACGGTCAATGGCAATTTTAGGGGCATTCATCCATTTCAAGCACAATACCGTCCTACCACATAAGTTAGGTAATGGTCCGACCATGGTCACGTGCCTCTCTCAAGAACTATGCCAAAAGTCGCCAAACTTGTCGACTTTTGGTGTACGTGTGTGCATATTTAACTCTCAAATCTCAAAAACTATTATGAAATTTCATATATAAGAACAGTGGCGCAGCGACGGGGGGGGTCCAGGGGGTCCGGACCCCCCCTATGAGCTAAGGGGCCGCTATGAGCAGGGTCCGTTTATCTACAGGGCGAGTGGGGCCCATGGGCCACCAATTTAAGGGGCCCATTTTTTCTCTTTTCCTTCTTTTTTTTTCCAAATTTATTCTCTAAAAAGTGTCTTTTCTTTAAAAAAAAATCTTTTTAAACTTTGTATCTATAGTTGGCTTGAAAAGGAGGACGCAAGATAAAATCATCAAAGGCTTCCAGCAAGCACCGTCATAGAGACTCCTTAGGCGATAAATCTCCAGTCGTGTCTCTGATAGGGAATTTGTGGGGCTAGGATGGACGAATCGGACAATGTAAAGGGGAGTAATTCGCACCCTTGTA
>JAWZYV010000430.1:0-13679 GCA_038373885.1 Cheiracanthium punctorium | reverse complement strand
CAACAAAGGGACAATTACGTCCCTTTGTTGAAAGTCATTTTATATAAAAGTTTAGTCAACTGTTTCAAAGTATATTATTGACACACATTCATAAAGACCATTGTTATAACGTGTATTTCTGCATTATTTCCAACAATTACGCCCCTTTGTTGAATGTCATTTTCAATAAAGGTTTAGTCCATTGTTTCAAAGCATATTATTGACACACATTTTAAAGAGCATTGTTATATCGTGTATTTTTGCCTTATTTCCAATAATTACGTCCCTTTGTTGAAAGTCATTTTAAATAAAAGTTTAGTCAACTGTTTCAAAGTATATTATTGACACACATTCTTAAAGACCATTGTTATAACGTGTATTTCTGCATTATTTCAAACAATTACGCCCCTTTTTTGAAAGTCATTTGAAATAAAGGTTTAGTCCACTGTCTCAAAGTACATTATTGACACACATTTTTAAAGATCATTGTTATATCGTGTATTTTTGCCTTATTTCTAACAATTACGTCCCTTTGTTAAAAATCAATTGAAATAAAGGTTTAGTCAACTGTTTCAAATTATATTATTGACACACATTCATAAAGACCGTTGTTATAACGTGTATTTCTGCATTATTTCCAACAATTACGTCCCTTTGTTGAAAGTCATTTTAAATAAAGTTTTAGTCCACTGTTTCAGAGTATATTATTGACAAAATATTTAAAGAGCATTGTTATACCGTGCATTCCTGCATAATTCCAACAATTAACGTCCCTTTGTTGAAAGTCATTTTAAATAAAGGTTTAGTCAACTGTTTCAAAGTATATTATTGACACACATTCATAAAGACCATTGTTATAACGTGTATTTCTGCATTATTTCCAACAATTACGCCCCTTTGTTGAAAGTCATTTTCAATAAAGGTTTAGTCCACTGTTTCAAAGCATATTATTGACACACATTTTAAAGAGCATTGTTATATCGTGTATTTCTGCATTATTTCCAACAATTACGCCCCTTTGTTGAAAGTCATTTTAAATAAAGGTTTAGTCAACTGTTTCAAAGTATATTATTGACACACATTCTTAAAGACCATTGTTATAACGTGTATTTCTGCATTATTTCAAACAATTACGCCCCTTTTTTGAAAGTCATTTGAAATAAAGGTTTAGTCCACTGTCTCAAAGTACATTATTGACACACATTTTTAAAGATCATTGTTATATCGTGTATTTTTGCCTTATTTCTAACAATTACGTCCCTTTGTTAAAAATCAATTGAAATAAAGGTTTAGTCAACTGTTTCAAATTATATTATTGACACACATTCATAAAGACCGTTGTTATAACGTGTATTTCTGCATTATTTCCAACAATTACGTCCCTTTGTTGAAAGTCATTTTAAATAAAGTTTTAGTCCACTATTTCAGAATATATTATTGACAGAAATATTTAAAGAGCATTGTTATACCGTGCATTTCTGCATAATTCCCAACAATGAACGTCCCTTTGTTGAAAGTCATTTTAAATAAAATTTTAGTCAACTGTTTCAAAGTATATTATTGAGACGCATTCATAAAGACCATTGTTATAACGTGTATTTCTGCATTATTTCCAACAATTACGCCCCTTTGTTGAAAGTCATTTTCAATAAAGGTTTAGTCCACTGTTTCAAAGTACATTATTGACACACATTTTTAAGAGAATTGTTATATCGTGTATTTTGCCTTATTTCCAACAATTACGCCCCTTTGTTTAAAGTCATTTAAATACAGGTTTAGTCCACTGTTTCAAAGTATATTATTGATACACATTCATAATGACCATTGTTATAACGTGTATTTCTGCATTATTTCCAACAATTACGCCCCTTTGTTGAAAGTCATTTTAAATAAAGGTTTAGTCCATTGTTTCAAAGTATATTATTGACACACATTCATGAAGACCATTGTTATAACGTGTATTTCTGCATTATTTCCAACAGTTACGTCCCTTTGTTGAAAGGATTTTTAAATAAAGGTTTAGTCCACTGTTTCAAAGTATATTATTGACACAGATATTTAAAGAGCATTGTTATATTGTATATTTTTGCTTTATATCGAACAATTACGTCCCTTTTTTTAAAATCAATTTAAATAAAGGTTTATTCAACTGTTTCAAAGTATATTATTGACACACATTCATAAAGACCGTTGTTATAACGTGTATTTCTGCATTATTTCCAACAATTACGCCCCTTTGTTGAAAGTCATTTTCAATAAAGGTTTAGTCCACTGTTTCAAAATACATTATTGACACACATTTTTTAAGAGAATTGTTATATCGTGTATTTTTGCCTTATTTCCAACAATTACGCCCTTTGTTTAAAGTCAATTTAAATACAGGTTTAGTCCACTGTTTCAAAGTATATTATTGATACACATTCATAATGACCATTGTTATAACGTGTATTTCTGCATTATTTCCAACAATTACGCCCCTTTGTTGAAAGTCATTTTCAATAAAGGTTTAGTCCACTGTTTCAAAGCATATTATTGACACACATTGTTAAAGAACATTGTTATAACGTGTATTTCTGCATTATTTCCAACAATTACGCCCCTTTGTTGAAAGTCATTTTCAATAAAGGTTTAGTCCACTGTTTCAAAATACATTATTGACACACATTTTTTAAGAGAATTGTTATATCGTGTATTTTTGCCTTATTTCCAACAATTACGCCCCTTTGTTTAAAGTCAATTTAAATACAGGTTTAGTCCACTGTTTCAAAGTATATTATTGATACACATTCATAATGACCATTGTTATAACGTGTATTTCTGCATTATTTCCAACAATTACGCCCCTTTGTTGAAAGTCATTTTCAATAAAGGTTTAGTCCACTGTTTCAAAGCATATTATTGACACACATTCATGAAGACCATTGTTATAACGTGTATTTCTGCATTATTTCCAACAGTTACGTCCCTTTGTTGAAAGGATTTTTAAATAAAGGTTTAGTCCACTGTTTCAAAGTATATTATTGACACAGATATTTAAAGAGCATTGTTATATTGTATATTTTTGCTTTTATCGAACAATTACGTCCCTTTTTTTAAAATCAATTTAAATAAAGGTTTATTCAACTGTTTCAAAGTATATTATTGACACACATTCATAAAGACCGTTGTTATAACGTGTATTTCTGCATTATTTCCAACAATTACGCCCCTTTGTTGAAAGTCATTTTCAATAAAGGTTTAGTCCACTGTTTCAGAGTATATTATTGACACAAATATTTAAAGAGCATCGTTATACCGATCATTCCGTCATAATTCCCAACAATTAACGCTCCTTTGTTAAAAATCAATTTAAATAAAGGTTTAGTCAACTGTTTCAAAGTATATTATTGACACACATTCATATACACATATTGTATTCACATTCATATATTCATATTGACTCACATTCATATCCCATTGTTATAGCAACAAAGGGACAATTACGTCCCTTTGTTGAAAGTCATTTTATATAAAAGTTTAGTCAACTGTTTCAAAGTATATTATTGACACACATTCATAAAGACCATTGTTATAAAGTGTATTTCTGCATCATTTCCAACAATTACGCCCCTTTGTTGAATGTCATTTTCAATAAAGGTTTAGTCCATTGTTTCAAAGCATATTATTGACACACATTTTAAAGAGCATTGTTATATCGTATATTTTTGCCTTATTTCCAATAATTACGTCCCTTTGTTGAAAGTCATTTTAAATAAAAGTTTAGTCAACTGTTTGAAAGTATATTATTGACACACATTCTTAAAGACCATTGTTATAACGTGTATTTCTGCATTAGTTAAAACAATTACGCCCCTTTTTTGAAAGTCATTTGAAATAAAGGTTTAGTCCACTGTCTCAAAGTACATTATCGACACACATTTTTAAAGATCATTGTTATATCGTGTATTTTTGCCTTATTTCTAACAATTACGTCCCTTTGTTAAAAATCAATTGAAATAAAGGTTTAGTCAACTGTTTCAAATTATATTATTGACACACATTCATAAAGACCGTTGTTATAACGTGTATTTCTGCATTATTTCCAACAATTACGTCCCTTTGTTGAAAGTCATTTTAAATAAAATTTTAGTCCACTATTTCAGAATATATTATTGACAGAAATATTTAAAGAGCATTGTTATACCGTGCATTCCTGCATAATTCCCAACAATGAACGTACCTTTGTTGAAAGTCATTTAAATAAAATTTTAGTCAACTGTTTCGAAGTATATTATTGAGACGCATTCATAATGACCATTGTTATAACGTGTATTTCTGCATTATTTCCAACAATTACGCCCCTTTGTTTAAAGTCATTTTCAATAAAGGTTTAGTCCACTGTTTCAAAGTGCATTATTGACACACATTTTTTAAGAGAATTGTTATATCGTGTATTTTTGCCTTATTTCCAACAATTACGCCCCTTTGTTTAAAGTCAATTTAAATACAGGTTTAGTCCACTGTTTCAAAGTATATTATTGATACACATTCATAATGACCATTGTTATAACGTGTATTTCTGCATTATTTCCAACAATTACGCCCCTTTGTTGAAAGTCATTTTCAATAAAGGTTTAGTCCACTGTTTCAAAGCATATTATTGACACACATTCATGAAGACCATTGTTATAGCGCGTATTTCTGCATTATTTTCAACAATTACGCCCCTTTGTTGAAAGTCATTTTAAATAAAGGTTTAGTCCATTGTTTCAAAGTATATTATTGACACACATTCATGAAGACCATTGTTATAACGTGTATTTCTGCATTATTTCCAACAGTTACGTCCCTTTGTTGAAAGGATTTTTAAATAAAGGTTTAGTCCACTGTTTCAAAGTATATTATTGACACAGATATTTAAAGAGCATTGTTATATTGTATATTTTTGCTTTATATCGAACAATTACGTCCCTTTTTTTAAAATTAATTTAAATAAAGGTTTATTCAACTGTTTCAAAGTATATTATTGACACACATTCATAAAGACCGTTGTTATAACGTGTATTTCTGCATTATTTCCAACAATTACGCCCCTTTGTTGAAAGTCATTTTCAATAAAGGTTTAGTCCACTGTTTCAAAATACATTATTGACACACATTTTTTAAGAGAATTGTTATATCGTGTATTTTTGCCTTATTTCCAACAATTACGCCCCTTTGTTTAAAGTCAATTTAAATACAGGTTTAGTCCACTGTTTCAAAGTATATTATTGATACACATTCATAATGACCATTGTTATAACGTGTATTTCTGCATTATTTCCAACAATTACGCCCCTTTGTTGAAAGTCATTTTCAATAAAGGTTTAGTCCACTGTTTCAAAGCATATTATTGACACACATTCATGAAGACCATTGTTATAACGTGTATTTCTGCATTATTTCCAACAGTTACGTCCCTTTGTTGAAAGGATTTTTAAATAAAGGTTTAGTCCACTGTTTCAAAGTATATTATTGACACAGATATTTAAAGAGCATTGTTATATTGTATATTTTTGCTTTTATCGAACAATTACGTCCCTTTTTTTAAAATCAATTTAAATAAAGGTTTATTCAACTGTTTCAAAGTATATTATTGACACACATTCATAAAGACCGTTGTTATAACGTGTATTTCTGCATTATTTCCAACAATTACGCCCCTTTGTTGAAAGTCATTTTCAATAAAGGTTTAGTCCACTGTTTCAGAGTATATTATTGACACAAATATATAAAGAGCATCGTTATACCGAACATTCCTTCATAATTCCCAACAATCAACGCTCCTTTGTTAAAAATCAATTGAAATAAAGGTTTAGTCAACTGTTTCAAAGTATATTATTGACACACATTCATATACACATATTGTATTCACATTCATATATTCATATTGACTCACATTCATATCCCATTGTTATAGCAACAAAGGGACAATTACGTCCCTTTGTTGAAAGTCATTTTATATAAAGGTTTAGTCCACTGTTTCAAAGTATATTATTGACACACATTCATAAAGACCATTGTTATAACGTGTATTTCTGCATTATTTCCAACAATTACGCCCCTTTGTTGAAAGTCATTTTAAATAAAAGTTTAGTCAACTGTTTCAAATTATATTATTGACACACATTCATAAAGACCGTTGTTATAACGTGTATTTCTGCATTATTTCCAACAATTACGTCCTTTTGTTGAAAGTCATTTTAAATAAAGTTTTAGTCCACTATTTCAGAATATATTATTGACAGAAATATTTAAAGAGCATTGTTATACCGTGCATTCCTGCATAATTCCCAACAATGAACGTCCCTTTGTTGAAAGTCATTTTAAATAAAATTTTAGTCAACTGTTTCAAAGTATATTATTGAGACGCATTCATAAAGACCATTGTTATAACATGTATTTCTGCATTATTTCCAACAATTACGCCCCTTTGTATAAAGTCATTTTCAATAAAGGTTTAGTCCACTGTTTCAAAGTACATTATTGACACACATTTTTTAAGAGAATTGTTATATCGTGTATTTTTGATTTATTTCCAACAATTACGGCCCTTTGTTTAAAGTCAATTTAAATACAGGTTTAGTCCACTGTTTCAAAGTATATTATTGATACACATTCATAATGACCATTGTTATAACGTGTATTTCTGCATTATTTCCAACAATTACGCCCCTTTGTTGAAAGTCATTTTTAATAAAGGTTTAGTCCACTGTTTCAAAGCATATTATTGACACACATTCATGAAGACCATTGTTATAGCGCGTATTTCTGCATTATTTTCAACAATTACGCCCCTTTGTTGAAAGTCATTTTAAATAAAGGTTTAGTCCATTGTTTCAAAGTATATTATTGACACACATTCATGAAGACCATTGTTATAACGTGTATTTCTGCATTATTTCCAACAGTTACGTCCCTTTGTTGAAAGTCATTTTAAATAAAGGTTTAGTCCATTGTTTCAAAGTATATTATTGACACACATTCATGAAGACCATTGTTATAACGCGTATTTCTGCATTATTTTCAACAATTACGCCCCTTTGTTGAAAGTCATTTTAAATAAAAGTTTAGTCAACTGTTTCAAAGTATATTATTGACACACATTCATGAAGACCATTGTTATAACGTGTATTTCTGCATTATTTCCAACAGTTACGTCCCTTTGTTGAAAGGATTTTTAAATAAAGGTTTAGTCCACTGTTTCAAAGTATATTATTGACACAGATATTTAAAGAGCATTGTTATATTGTATATTTTTGCTTTATATCGAACAATTACGTCCCTTTTTTTAAAATCAATTTAAATAAAGGTTTATTCAACTGTTTCAAAGTATATTATTGACACACATTCATAAAGACCGTTGTTATAACGTGTATTTCTGCATTATTTCCAACAATTACGCCCCTTTGTTGAAAGTCATTTTCAATAAAGGTTTAGTCCACTGTTTCAAAATACATTATTGACACACATTTTTTAAGAGAATTGTTATATCGTGTATTTTTGCCTTATTTCCAACAATTACGCCCCTTTGTTTAAAGTCAATTTAAATACAGGTTTACTCCACTGTTTCAAAGTATATTATTGATACACATTCATAATGACCATTGTTATAACGTGTATTTCTGCATTTTTTCCAACAATTACGCCCCTTTGTTGAAAGTCATTTTCAATAAAGGTTTAGTCCACTGTTTCAAAGCATATTATTGACACACATTGTTAAAGAACATTGTTATAACGTGTATTTCTGCATTATTTCCAACAATTACGCCCCTTTGTTGAAAGTCATTTTAAATAAAGGTTTAGTCCATTGTTTCAAAGTATATTATTGACACACATTCATGAAGACCATTGTTATAGCGTGTATTTCTGCATTATTTTCAACAATTACGACCCTTTGTTGAAAGTCATTTTAAATAAAGGTTTAGTCCATTGTTTCAAAGTATATTATTGACACACATTCATGAAGACCATTGTTATAACGCGTATTTCTGCATTATTTTCAACAATTACGCCCCTTTGTTGAAAGTCATTTTTAAATAAAGGTTTAGTCCATTGTTTCAAAGTATATTATTGACACACATTCATGAAGACCATTGTTATAACGTGTATTTTTGCATTATTTCCAACAATTACGCCCCTTTGTTGAAAGTCATTTTCAATAAAGGTTTAGTCCACTGTTTCAGAGTATATTATTGACACAAATATTTAAAGAGCATCGTTATACCAATCATTCCTTCATAATTCCCAACAATTAACGCTCCTTTGTTAAAAATCAATTTAAATAAAGGTTTAGTCAACTGTTTCAAAGTATACTATTGACACACATTCATATACACATATTGTATTCACATTCATATATTCATATTGACTCACATTCATATCCCATTGTTATAGCAACAAAGGGACAATTACGTCCCTTTGTTGAAAGTCATTTTATATAAAAGTTTAGTCAACTGTTTCAAAGTATATTATTGACACACATTCATAAAGACCATTGTTATAACGTGTATTTCTGCATTATTTCCAACAATTACGGCCCTTTGTTGAAAGTCATTTTAAATAAAGGTTTAGTCCACTGTCTCAAAGTACATTATTGACACACATTTTTAAAGATCATTGTTATATCGTGTATTTTTGCCTTATTTCTAACAATTACGTCCCTTTGTTAAAAATGAATTGAAATAAAGGTTTAGTCAACTGTTTCAAATTATATTATTGACACACATTCATAAAGACCGTTGTTATAACGTGTATTTCTGCATTATTTCCAACAATTACGTCCTTTTGTTGAAAGTCATTTTAAATAAAGTTTTAGTCCACTATTTCAGAATATATTATTGACAGAAATATTTAAAGAGCATTGTTATACCGTGCAATCCTGCATAATTCCCAACAATTACGCCCCTTTGTTGAAAGTCATTTTAAATAAAGGTTTAGTCCATTGTTTCAAAGTATATTATTGACACACATTCATGAAGACCATTGTTATAACGTGTATTTCTGCATTATTTCCAACAGTTACGTCCCTTTGTTGAAAGTCATTTTAAATAAAGGTTTAGTCCATTGTTTCAAAGTATATTATTGACACACATTCATGAAGACCATTGTTATAACGCGTATTTCTGCATTATTTTCAACAATTACGCCCCTTTGTTGAAAGTCATTTTAAATAAAAGTTTAGTCAACTGTTTCAAAGTATATTATTGACACACATTCATGAAGACCATTGTTATAACGTGTATTTCTGCATTATTTCCAACAGTTACGTCCCTTTGTTGAAAGGATTTTTAAATAAAGGTTTAGTCCACTGTTTCAAAGTATATTATTGACACAGATATTTAAAGAGCATTGTTATATTGTATATTTTTGCTTTATATCGAACAATTACGTCCCTTTTTTTAAAATCAATTTAAATAAAGGTTTATTCAACTGTTTCAAAGTATATTATTGACACACATTCATAAAGACCGTTGTTATAACGTGTATTTCTGCATTATTTCCAACAATTACGCCCCTTTGTTGAAAGTCATTTTTAATAAAGGTTTAGTCCACTGTTTCAAAATACATTATTGACACACATTTTTTAAGAGAATTGTTATATCGTGTATTTTTGCCTTATTTCCAACAATTACGCCCCTTTGTTTAAAGTCAATTTAAATACAGGTTTACTCCACTGTTTCAAAGTATATTATTGATACACATTCATAATGACCATTGTTATAACGTGTATTTCTGCATTTTTTCCAACAATTACGCCCCTTTGTTGAAAGTCATTTTCAATAAAGGTTTAGTCCACTGTTTCAAAGCATATTATTGACACACATTGTTAAAGAACATTGTTATAACGTGTATTTCTGCATTATTTCCAACAATTACGCCCCTTTGTTGAAAGTCATTTTAAATAAAGGTTTAGTCCATTGTTTCAAAGTATATTATTGACACACATTCATGAAGACCATTGTTATAGCGTGTATTTCTGCATTATTTTCAACAATTACGACCCTTTGTTGAAAGTCATTTTAAATAAAGGTTTAGTCCATTGTTTCAAAGTATATTATTGACACACATTCATGAAGACCATTGTTATAACGCGTATTTCTGCATTATTTTCAACAATTACGCCCCTTTGTTGAAAGTCATTTTAAATAAAGGTTTAGTCCATTGTTTCAAAGTATATTATTGACACACATTCATGAAGACCATTGTTATAACGTGTATTTTTGCATTATTTCCAACAATTACGCCCCTTTGTTGAAAGTCATTTTCAATAAAGGTTTAGTCCACTGTTTCAGAGTATATTATTGACACAAATATTTAAAGAGCATCGTTATACCAATCATTCCTTCATAATTCCCAACAATTAACGCTCCTTTGTTAAAAATCAATTTAAATAAAGGTTTAGTCAACTGTTTCAAAGTATACTATTGACACACATTCATATACACATATTGTATTCACATTCATATATTCATATTGACTCACATTCATATCCCATTGTTATAGCAACAAAGGGACAATTACGTCCCTTTGTTGAAAGTCATTTTATATAAAAGTTTAGTCAACTGTTTCAAAGTATATTATTGACACACATTCATAAAGACCATTGTTATAACGTGTATTTCTGCATTATTTCCAACAATTACGGCCCTTTGTTGAAAGTCATTTTAAATAAAGGTTTAGTCCACTGTCTCAAAGTACATTATTGACACACATTTTTAAAGATCATTGTTATATCGTGTATTTTTGCCTTATTTCTAACAATTACGTCCCTTTGTTAAAAATGAATTGAAATAAAGGTTTAGTCAACTGTTTCAAATTATATTATTGACACACATTCATAAAGACCGTTGTTATAACGTGTATTTCTGCATTATTTCCAACAATTACGTCCTTTTGTTGAAAGTCATTTTAAATAAAGTTTTAGTCCACTATTTCAGAATATATTATTGACAGAAATATTTAAAGAGCATTGTTATACCGTGCAATCCTGCATAATTCCCAACAATTACGCCCCTTTGTTGAAAGTCATTTTAAATAAAGGTTTAGTCCATTGTTTCAAAGTATATTATTGACACACATTCATGAAGACCATTGTTATAACGTGTATTTCTGCATTATTTCCAACAGTTACGTCCCTTTGTTGAAAGTCATTTTAAATAAAGGTTTAGTCCATTGTTTCAAAGTATATTATTGACACACATTCATGAAGACCATTGTTATAACGCGTATTTCTGCATTATTTTCAACAATTACGCCCCTTTGTTGAAAGTCATTTTAAATAAAAGTTTAGTCAACTGTTTCAAAGTATATTATTGACACACATTCTTAAAGACCATTGTTATAACGTGTATTTCTGCATTAGTTAAAACAATTACGCCCCTTTTTTGAAAGTCATTTGAAATAAAGGTTTAGTCCACTGTCTCAAAGTACATTATGGACACACATTTTTAAAGATCATTGTTATATCGTGTATTTTTGCCTTATTTCTAACAATTACGTCCCTTTGTTAAAAATCAATTGAAATAAAGGTTTATTCAACTGTTTCAAATTATATTATTGACACACATTCATATACACATATTGTATTCACATTCATATATTTATATTGACTCACATTCATATCCCATTGTTATAGCAACAAAGGGACAATTACGTCCCTTTGTTGAAAGTCATTTTATATAAAAGTTTAGTCAACTGTTTCAAAGTATATTATTGACACACATTCATAAAGACCGTTGTTATAAAGTGTATTTCTGCATCATTTCCAACAATTACGCCCCTTTGTTGAATGTCATTTTCAATAAAGGTTTTGTCCATTGTTTCAAAGCATATTATTGACACACATTTTAAAGAGCATTGTTATATCGTATATTTCTGCCTTATTTCCAATAATTACGTCCCTTTGTTGAAAGTCATTTTAAATAAAAGTTTAGTCAACTGTTTCAAAGTATATTATTGACACACATTCTTAAAGACCATTGTTATAACGTGTATTTCTGCATTAGTTAAAACAATTACGCCCCTTTTTTGAAAGTCATTTGAAATAAAGGTTTAGTCCACTGTCTCAAAGTACATTATGGACACACATTTTTAAAGATCATTGTTATATCGTGTATTTTTGCCTTATTTCTAACAATTACGTCCCTTTGTTAAAAATCAATTGAAATAAAGGTTTAGTCAACTGTTTCAAATTATATTATTGACACACATTCATAAAGACCGTTGTTATAACGTGTATTTCTGCATTATTTCCAACAATTACGTCCCTTTGTTGAAAGTCATTTTAAATAAACTTTTAGTCCACTATTTCAGAATATATTATTGACAGAAATATTTAAAGAGCATTGTTATACCGTGCATTCCTGCATAATTCCCAACAATGAACGTCCCTTTGTTGAAAGTCATTTTAAATAAAATTTTAGTCAACTGTTTCAAAGTATATTATTGAGACGCATTCATAAAGACCATTGTTATAACGTGTATTTCTGCATTATTTCCAACAATTACGCCCCTTTGTTTAAAGTCATTTTCAATAAAGGTTTAGTCCACTGTTTCAAAGTACATTATTGACACACATTTTTTAAGAGAATTGTTATATCGTGTATTTTTGATTTATTTCCAACAATTACGGCCCTTTGTTTAAAGTCAATTTAAATACAGGTTTAGTCCACTGTTTCAAAGTATATTATTGATACACATTCATAATGACCATTGTTATAACGTGTATTTCTGCATTATTTCCAAAAATTACGCCCCTTTGTTGAAAGTCATTTTTAATAAAGGTTTAGTCCACTGTTTCAAAGCATATTATTGACACACATTCATGAAGACCATTGTTATAGCGCGTATTTCTGCATTATTTTCAACAATTACGCCCCTTTGTTGAAAGTCATTTTAAATAAAGGTTTAGTCCATTGTTTCAAAGTATATTATTGACACACATTCATGAAGACCATTGTTATAACGTGTATTTCTGCATTATTTCCAACAGTTACGTCCCTTTGTTGAAAGTCATTTTAAATAAAGGTTTAGTCCATTGTTTCAAAGTATATTATTGACACACATTCATGAAGACCATTGTTATAACGCGTATTTCTGCATTATTTTCAACAATTACGCCCCTTTGTTGAAAGTCATTTTAAATAAAAGTTTAGTCAACTGTTTCAAAGTATATTATTGACACACATTCATGAAGACCATTGTTATAACGTGTATTTCTGCATTATTTCCAACAGTTACGTCCCTTTGTTGAAAGGATTTTTAAATAAAGGTTTAGTCCACTGTTTCAAAGTATATTATTGACACAGATATTTAAAGAGCATTGTTATATTGTATATTTTTGCTTTATATCGAACAATTACGTCCCTTTTTTTAAAATCAATTTAAATAAAGGTTTATTCAACTGTTTCAAAGTATATTATTGACACACATTCATAAAGACCGTTGTTATAACGTGTATTTCTGCATTATTTCCAACAATTACGCCCCTTTGTTGAAAGTCATTTTTAATAAAGGTTTAGTCCACTGTTTCAAAGTACATTATTGACACACATTTTTTAAGAGAATTGTTATATCGTGTATTTTTGCCTTATTTCCAACAATTACGCCCCTTTGTTTAAAGTCAATTTAAATACAGGTTTACTCCACTGTTTCAAAGTATATTATTGATACACATTCAT
>JAWZYV010000429.1:0-20141 GCA_038373885.1 Cheiracanthium punctorium | reverse complement strand
AATTATAATTTCAGGCTAAATTCTAGTAAAACCTACACTTGTTTCTTTACGCTCTCAGTAAATTGCGCCAAGCCTAAAATTGTGCAAACCACTAGAATCCACTTTCTCAAAATCGCCATATAAGCCATTTTTTTTTCGCCAAATTATAAGGTTATACACTTTAGTCTCTGAAATTTACAAATCCTTTTTCTTTTGCGTATAAAAAATATTGAATTTCTGCTCTGATTCTCCACGCAGACGATATTTTAATTAAAAAATAACCTAGCAAATATTCGAAACAGAAAAAAAGTATTATTCCTCTATTTTTAATGCAAGAGTATAAATCATTTAATAAATTCGCCAAACATGGCAACCTCGATGCTTATTTCTCACATTTTCACTACAGGGGTTACAATCGCGGAGATGCGGAGAGCAAAAATTAGTGTTTTTGACGGGGTTTTTTATCAATCTCCTAAATTAATTCGAATTTCGAAATTTAAATTAGCGGAAGACCTTCCTCGGAATTTTTCGAATAAGTGGACACCTCGATCGAAACTCAACTCCCAGCGGTTTTGGAGGAGATGATGTACACACAGACAGACAGACGCACACAGATTTTAATAGTATAGATAGATAGATAGATGCTGGCTAACGGATAGATGCTGGCTAACGGATTCACACACACACAAGACGCGAAATGCAAACTATGGCTACTTTTCATACGGGCTATTCATTTTTGACTTTCTCAAGCTCAATTTCGAAATAATAGATGAATCGGCAGGTACGTAACAATGCATTACGTCAATTGGCTGTGATTTAACTCTTTCATTAATACTGCCGCCTATTGGTGGGCAACGCTACCTGGATACTCCTGCCGCGATTTGAAGACAACCACGAAACGTTCTCTATAGCTACTACCGCCGCCCATTGGCGGAATTCACGAAACATTTTCTGGGTACTACCGTCACCCATGGCGGCATCCCCGAAACGTTCCCTGAGTACTATCGCCGCCGCTTCAATTAAAATCTGCATTCACGGAAAGTTATGTGCGTATGATTACCATAACTGCCAACAATTCCGGAATATAACTAACCACTTTATTTAAACAGTAATTTTTGTGTTAGAATGTAGCAAAATTTTTCATTTTTTGATGGATGCCGTAAAACTTTTATGACAAAGCTTTTTTTATGACAAAGGCAGAAATTTCGTACTTCATTTTATTAATGTGTGGGATTTCTTTTTGTACGGGGACTGTATAAAAATTTTAATTATGTATTTATTCAGATTTAATCACCTGAAAGTGTTAATCAATATTATAAATTTTATAAATAAGACATTTTACATAACTTTGAAATTTATTATATATTTCCATGATCAGTATTTAAGGAATAAAAGCCTAGGTCAGTATTTTTGGTATACCCTGTATGTATATATATTTTAGCTGACGTTGGTCTGCGAAATATTTCCCCCCGATTTTTGCAAGTGTCACATTTCAGAAGGTTTAACCCTTTAACGCGCAGTGTTCCCGATCTGGGAACACCAAACTCAGACGTTTTGACTGTTGCCAGTCACGAAGAATAGATTTGATTTCTATAAAAATAGTTGCGGGTGGCATAGCTCCACGAGAATCCTTTACTTTTTAGCACGCCATTTCCCGTAAACAAAATGGTCACGATTATTTTTAACAGCACTGCCATCTGCTGAAAAATGGAAGAATGCGAGAACAGCCGAATAGATTGCCCAATGCTGAAAAAAGGGCAGCCGTTGCCATTGCTCGATTTAACTACCAGCAAAATGGCGGACGATTGAAACGTTCATCGCGTGCCATAGATCTAGAGACCCTTGCACAGCCAGCTGCGTCAAAAAAGGGTCTCCAGATCTGTGGCACGCGATGAACTTTTTTGATCGTCCGCCATCTTGCTGGTAGTTAAGCCGAGCGATGGCAATGGCTGTGCCCTTTTTTCAGCATTTGGAAAAGGTTGCGCCTCAAAAGGTTAAATGATATACGAATACATTAAAACAAAAGAGAAAAACATACTACCTTTTGAAAACAACATTAAACATACAGAAGCGGAAGGAAAAATAATTCAAAAGAAAATTGATAAAAATTCAGACAGAAGGGAAAAATATGGATTCTAGATTATGTGATCAGCATTATCATTATGCGTTATCATGGAAATGACCCATGTAATCATCGAGGAATACTAATGTTCAGCCTCAGAAAAGTTTTAGCTGTTTCTATGTTCTGGGATGACAGATATAAGATTCAGAAACAAGTTAAGTGCGAGTCTCTGACGCAGCACATTTAGCGTCCTCAATTTTATTCATCAGATTTAGTCACTTTGCTGACACTCATTCATTTCTTTCAAAGAACACGGTTGCAATTAACCCTTTAACGCGTAGTGTTCTCGCTCTGGGAACATCAAACTCTGACGTTTTGACTGTTGCCAGTCGCGAAGAATAGATTTGATTTCTATAAAAATAGTTGCGGGTGGCATAGCTCCACGAGAATCCTTTACTTTTTAGCACGTCATTTCCCGTAAAAAATGGTCACGATTATTTTTAACAGCACTGACATCTGCGGAAAAATGGAAGAATGCGAGAACAGCTGGATAGATTGCCCAATGCTGAAAAAAGGGCAGCCGTTGCCATCGCTCGACTTAACTACCAGCAAGACGGCGGACGATCGAAACGTTAATCGCGTGCCACAGATCTAGAGACCCTTTACTGACGACAGCTGGCTGTGCCGCAAATGGTCTCTAGATCTGTGGCACGCGATGAGCGCTTCCATCGTCCGCCATCTTGCTGGTAGTTAAGTCGAGCGATGGCATCGGCTGCCCTTTTTTCAGCATTGGGAAAGGGTTGCGCCTCAAAGGGTTAATGAGAATAATAGTAAATTAAGATGTCATAATTTGCAAGGAATCATTTGCGCTCATTGAATTCCGCCCACTTATAATGTCGAGACTCGAGACCAAGTCCGAAAGCGCCTTTTTTCTTATAGTGGAAGGGGCAGGAGCAAGCGCCCCACCACGATGCTACCGCAGAGTATCAGTGACGGATAGTTCTCATTCACGGATAGTCAAATTCTTCGGATAAATAGCTACGACCCTCCATTTGGTTCTACCACGAACAGTGCCTTGCAACAGAAGTGAGAATTCTTATACACTGCTGGCCACCCAAATTGCAACACCAAGAAAAACAAGAGATATCACAACAAAATTTATTGTGTAGATAACATGTTGACCAAGTAACAAATGATTAAATTTACAGCATTCTATGAAGCGTGGTTCCTGCCAAAATCAGTACCCAGAGTAGCCGCCGTTGTTGGAGATCACAGCTGCCACACGCCTCGGCATTGATTCAAAGAGACTTTGAATGTGTTCTTGGGGTACAGCAGACCAAGCAGCTTCCACACGTTGCCAAAGTTGATCTGGTGTGACAGCTGGGGATGAACTCTGGGTCAGTCGTTGAGCAACCATGGACCACATGCTTTCTATCGGCGAAAGATCCGGAGAGCGCGCCGGCCAGGGAAGCAATTCAATCTGGTGATTGACGAAGAACCCTTGGACAATGCGTGCCACGTGTGGCCGTGCATTATCCTGCTGAAATATGGCTGTTGGCAAGCCCTGAAGGTAAGAAAGGACAACTGGCTCCAACACCTCGGAGATGTAGCGCTGGCTGGTTAAAGTACCGGCAATGCGTACTAGAGGAGTGCGAGAGAGATATCCGATACCGCCCCATACCGTAATACCCGGTGCAGGACCAGTGTGACGGTGCATAATGCAGCTGTTCAGCATCCTCTCTCCACGGTGTCTCCAGACTCGAATCCGACCGTCGTGGTGTTGCATACAGAAGCGTGACTCGTCAGTAAAGAGAATTTCATTCCATTCTGTCGTCCACATCCTTCTTTCATCGCACCATTGGCGGCGGAGACGTCTGTGGTTCCGCGTCAGAGGTAGACAAAGCAACGGACGTCTTGCGGACAGACCATTCTGCTGTAAACGACGTCGAATGGTACGCGCAGACACTGGATGATGCGTTACAGACTGAATCTGCTGTGATATGGTTCGTGATGTGACTGAGCGGTCCGTCACTGCCATGCGTACAATCTGCCTGTCATCACGTGACGTGGTGCACTGAGGTCGATCACGTCTGTCCGTCGTACCCTCCTGCACCCAACGATCACATATCCGCATCACAGTTGTTTGGTTTCGTCCAATACGACGACCGATTTCCCTGAAAGATAACCCACAATCTCGGTATGCCACTATCCTTCCTCTGTCAAACTCGGATACTTGATCAAAAGATGATCGTTGTTTCCTACGAGGCATAATTTATCGTTTTTTTGAAAAAAAAGCAAGAAAAACACAATTGCTGTACTTGAAACCGTCGAAATCTCCAAGCCTTAAATAGCGCTTTGAGGTGGCGCCACAGGCGCGCTTGATGTGCGTCTGCGCTGAAATTCTAATCATTTGCATATCTCACCTCAGCTAATGCATGTTGTAAATTTCATATTATTTGCATGCTTCCTTCAGGGTGTTGCATTTACGATGGCCAGCAGTGTAATTGTTACGACAGTGTCGGGAACTTTGACCGATCAACCAATCACAACAAACTGCTTTCTTCCCCTTTTGCTCCAATTTCTCAAACGTAGTTTCAAACCTAAAATTAACTACTTTTAGCGTAGAAGTCGTTTAAAACAAAGCAACGAGTTTTTCTAATTCGTATATATCGTTTAAGTGTGAAAGTCCAGCGTTCTGGCCTGGCCTACTGCGCGGCTGTCAATTACGGTCTGGAGTTTTGGTCAGTTTTCTCCAAATGCAACATGAATACGCGACAGAACCCCTTCCAAAGTTCTCCATTCTAGGAAGATAGCCCATGCGTAGCTTTGCCATAACAACGCAAACAAACTAATTCGAATATAAACAGTCAACTACTGTCATCTAGTTCTATTGTGTGTAGCAGGATTCTTTCGAGATATGGAATTTCTGCTCTTGTAGATGCTTAAACTTTTTTCCAACTGAGGAAGGCCGGACCCTTTGTACCGGCCGAAATGATTATTTTGTTGATAATTACAATTTATGTGTGCTATTATAGAGTTTTATTGATTTTACTTTTAACACCAACTTTTGTTGAATTCTTTATTATCATGGACTTGAATCTTCTAAAATTTTTGGTGGTGTCAACTACATTCTTAAAAGATAAGTAATTAAAAGAGGTGCTACATTCAACATTATGATTTACTTTCTTATTATTTTATGAATTTATTTATTTACAGGGTGGTCATAAAAAAAAAAAAAAAAGTTTCCCGATATATGGACTCCTAGCCGTCATTCCATTCAACTAATTGAGATAAGATTTCATTCAGAGGTATGACCTCCCTCGAATTTGGGATTGTTTAAAAAAATAGAGCCCTCACGGTTACAGTGAAAATATTTCTAAATTTTCCAATGGCAACACTCACTTTTTGCCTGCGAAAGTTGATCAGCTCATTGAAAAATCATAAATGGTGTTTGAACGATACATGTGTGATGAAAATTGGAGGCATAAAACATTTTCAAAAAGCATTGTAACGAACCAATAGCAGCTTAAGAGAGGAATGTTCTTATGGATGTTGTTCTTATTGGAGAGTTTTCAGGTGCCCTACTGTTAACATTTCTACTGTCTATTCCAATGAATTAATGCAAATTGTGTCAATACACTTTCTCTCTGTGTTGACTTTGGTTCTTTACAATGCTCTTCTTAGCAAATGTTTCAAGCCACCAATTTTTGCCATGCATGTATCGTTCCAATGTCATTTATGGTTTTTCAATGCTCGTCAGTTGATTAACTTTCAAGGAGAAAAAGTGGGGGTTGCCATTTGAAAATTTCAAAATTTTTTAACTGTAACCGTAACTGTGAGAGCTCTATTGTTTTCTTGGAAGAATGTATAAGTAAATACGGAGTAGGCACCCGCTAGTTCTTCTATGGTGAGAAAATAAAGTGCCTGTATGTGTAGCCTTAAGGGGGGGGGGGCTTGGCTCGATAAATTGTATGAGCTCCAAATAGCTCTAACTCCGAGCCACGGCCCCAAAGGCTACGCTTAGAGTTACTTCATTTTTCTCCCCATAGAAGAACATAGCAGACGGAGGAAAAACTGGCTACAGTTGTGGCTTCACTTTTCCCCCTCATGCCTACTCCATATTATTCTCTCCTCCAAGATCGTTTTAAACAATCTTAATCTTGATCACATACCTCTGAATTCTCATCTATGACAGTAGTTGACTGTTTGTATTCGAATTAGTTTGTCTGTGTTGTTATTAGCTGAATGAAACGGCAGCAATATATCGGGGAAGTTTTTTATGACCACCCTGTATTTTGGCAATAAAACTTATTTTATGAATTTTTTTTTTTTTTTACACACTAGATATTATGGGGGAAAAGATTGTAAGAAGATCAAAGTATTTTGAATATTTTAGGATTATTCTTTTAATTAAAAGGATTTAGTATTTTGTTTAGTTATCTGTGGCTGGAAAATGCAAAAAAAAATCTTGATTTTTCAGAATTTTAAACCTGCCTGTAGCTTTCTCCAGAAAATATGAAGCTTATCGGTTTTGATTTAAACATACAGAAGAACTACTTTCACATTTACATATTAGAATAATAATTAGAGAATATATGATGATGTCAATGTAATTGCTCAGTGAAAATAGAATAATTTTGTTTCATCATGAAATAAGTATCAAATGAAAAATAAAACACACAAAGAAAATGTGCCCAAGACTGAACATAGGTTTAACAAGTTTGTTTCCACTGCTGTAAAGATGAAACAAGCAGATTTCACTCCCGAGACCAGCAATGAATGGCCTTTGAATGTCCAGATAGGATGCAGACATGATGTTGGAGAAGCAGAAGGGCATTCAGACTAATGCAGATAATTTTAGCTGGACATTAAAGGAAAATCCAGCCTTTTGCATCTTCGAATAAAGGAAATGAACAGGTTATTACAAGGTTTTGAAGGGGTATTTGAACACTTTGTTGCGACGTTGGGGTTTTTTTAAGGTCAGTAGAAGAAAAAAAAAGAAACTGGAAGAAATGCAACAAAAAGTAATCGACAGTTCAAGATTAAATACATTAACTAATTAATAAAATAATTTAGAATAATTATGCCCAAATTAGAAATAGGTAATCCAATATTATTTAATTTTGTAGAGTTTTAGAATTATCAAGATCTTATATTTGTATAATCAAGTTATTATTTAGTGTATTCCTATTGTTTGTGATATTTAATATAAAGGACTTTTTTTTAATTGTGGGTAATTTTTAAAACATATGTAAAATTATATGTAGTAAAAATTACATTGAAATGAATAAATTTTAATATGCTGTTTGAATAAAAAATTTCATTTCTTTTATACCCGGCTAAAAAAAATATGTAGTTATTTAGTATAACTAATAGAATTTCAACATTTAAATTTACTAAAGGTTATCTAAAAGAATAATGCATTAATTGTACAATTGCATTACAATTGTGCTATTTATACAGTAATTCTTAAACAGTTTCGTATTACTTCTTCCACTAATGAAAGAAACCTATTTCTTCTAGTCCCCCCCCCCCCGGCACACACACAAACACACATTGAAAGAAACATGTCAATCTTTCTTTGTTGACCGAATAACTAAATAAAATTAATTTATTCATCTCTCTGTGCCTCTGTTTTACATTAATTCAATTATCTGTTTCTTTCATTTAACACTTTAACATGTGGTGGTTGTGCTTTGAAACCATCTTATTTCAGCACATTCACTGCTAGTCGAAAAAAAATCTGGTTAAATGGTCTTAGTGCTGAAAAAGTTCAGCCATTGCCATTGATCCATTTAACTACCAACAACATGGTGGTTGATCGAATCGCCCTTCTAGGGCCCAGAGAGCTAAAGAAGTTTTTCTGATACAGCTGGCTGTGCAGCAGCACAGCTTTGTTGTTGGTAGTTAAGTCAATCGATGGCAATGGCTGCAATTTTTCAGCACTGAGCAGTCTATCCAGTAGGTCTTCTAAATCAATGTGAACATGCTTGCTCTTTGATGGATTATTTGTAACTCATCGTTACTAAATAAAGACAAAGCACAAGTGGAACAGTTTAAATAATGTTTTATTTGGGTTTTCAAATATATTTACAAGTACTACAATTAGCAGAGATAACAAATTGTAATTGAATTCATTTGCGATACCACATCTGAATGCTGTTCATTCGTTTAATTTTTTTCTGGAGCTGTAAAACACCATACAGCAAAGCTTCAGCAGTTGGAGGACAACCTGAAACACATACAAAGAATAAGAATCAGCAAACAGTACAGTAAAAATCTCATTACAATGAATTTCACTTTTATGAACATTTCAGATTTACAAATAAAATATTTCTATAAAAGCTATCCTACTGTGCAAATTCAGTCATAGTGAAGTTTCACTGTAACAATTTTTTCAGATTTACAAATTTCATTTTCAATTTCTTGAAATTAATTTTACTGAGATATTACTCTAGTCCAATTGGCATATTTTACAAGTCTTGTAAAGTATGTCAAAATTCAGCTTGTCTTGTCATGACAAACTGAATTTTTAAAGCTTTTAGATCACACGTAAGTATGATGAAAAACACCTTTGTAGTACAGACATTTATTTGACATAATTTTGACCAAAGAAAACTTAATAATCCATGAAAGTATTATAAATTTTCCTTTCATTTATGTAATTTCATAGTATTTCAAGGTAGCTTGTTGGTCATAAACATATTCCTTGCCTTTTTATCTTATACATGAATTCAGTTAAAAAACAAAAGTTTAAAAACTTTCACTTGTGTTGAAATATTTATAAATATTGAAGGACATATGAAAAATAAAGTGGAGATCATGAAAGTAACTTATTGTTCACTGTAATATGTAATATTAAAATAATAACTATTTAATTAATCAATGCAATGATTTACGTAAAAATGCAATTGGGTAAAATATGTAAAAATTTACTCTACACAATACAGAAAAAACCCCACTTCTTTAGTAATTTTCCTCTTGAAGCTTTACTTTTCATCGTTAGATATTGTTAAATAGAGTCGTTAGAGATTGTTAAATAGAATCTTTTATTCAGTGCTATACAAGATTTCATCAAATATTCACTAAATTTGGAGAGTTAAAAAAAAAAAAAATTGCATATGATCTGGAAAGCCAAAACTGTTCTAAACACTTTTTTAATCAGCAGAACTTTGCAAAATTGGGAGTTTACACTTTCATATTTGTATCGCTTTTACAAATCTATTACAGATATTTAAAAATTGCATTGTTATAGAAAAAGATTTATTATAGAGTGTCCTTATCTTTTACAATTAAATTGTTTGTTGCAAAACGAAGGACGCTCCATCCTACTGTATTTTGGAGTTGCATGTAAAACCAGCCCATCATAATTAAATAATTAGCATTATCTTCAATTATAACTAACATTACTTAATCCGGTTTTACATGCTATACTCTGTACTATCCTGCAGTAAAAAAAAATCTTTCACTTGGTACCAAAAGGATGTGTTAGTAATTATTAGTTTTTGTGTTACTCAAGAGATGAAGTTGCCTGTCTCATTCATTGGTGTTGAATCCCCAAACATTTTTGAAGTTTTTCGTAAACTTGAACAGTTGGACGATTTTTTTTGCAACAAACCCTTCAATTATGGCATTAAATGGTACTTTATGATATAGTAATATTATTTCAGAGATAATCTTTAAATATTAATTGCACAGGAAACATCTAATGCACATGATCTGCTTGCTATGTACAAAAATCAACCCGTAATAATATTTGATTCAGTTTTATGTAAACAGAGAGACAATTACCTGGTACATATATATCAACTGGTATGATTCTGTCACACCCTCGAACTACAGAATAAGAATAATGGTAGTAACCTCCTCCATTAGCACAGCTCCCCATTGAAATAACCCAACGAGGTTCAGGCATCTGATCATAAATCTACAAGAAAAGTGAATTACACATTATTGTTAAAAGAAAACACATGCTTCACAACAAATTCAATGCCTAGAGATGTACCGAGTACTCGGCTAATACTGAGTAGCTGTAAAACTTTCAGTATTTTAAACCTTATTAAAATAATTTATAAAAAAATATGCAAATATAAAAAACACATATAATAATTTATAAAAATAGGAAAATATAATAATACATTCAAGTATAAAAATAATAAAAGGTCACTTTTAAAGTTGAAGGGAAAGATTAATCTTTGAGAAAGAAATAATTGAAAAAAATGTATATACTGAAATATTATTGGAAAAAGATTTTAATAATTAAATTTTATTTATAGCAGAGCATGATGTAAAAATACCAATTGTTCTACATTTTCGAGATGACATGCAATTTCTTTTATAATATGTAGCCAGTTCAGAAAAAACTCACTGAAAGTAGAACTACGTGGTACACACAAGAATTTCTTAGCAATTTTGAAAAATTTTACTACATTTCCACCAGGCAAATGGACTGCCAGTTTCTTAAATCATTTTTTTTTTTTTTCATACAATTTCTTTTTTACTTTTTCTTCTATTATCAAAACCAAGAACAACGATGACTTCATTATACTTTTTCATTTTTTTTTTTAGGTGGATTATAGAGGACACCCATCTCAGGGTCAACTACATGAAGTAGTTGTACAGCTTTACTTCTTAATAATTGAATAATAATATATACCCGAAATGAATACCTGAATAATTTTTTTAAGTTAACTTGCATTATGACTGCATTTGTTCTGCATTATTTTCTTTGAATAGAAATATTTTATTTATTAATCTAAAATATTTGAAAAACTGAAGTTTGTCACAACAAGATTTTATTATATATTCTTGAAAATTAGTTGGTGCTGGAAACTGTTACTATTATTTGTTAAGTAATTTTCTAAGCTTGATCAAGTATAGCAATGAGTCTCACTAGTTATCTGAAACTAACTCTCAATTAATTATTGACAGCCTAAATATAAATTATTGCAAAAGTTTTGAAACACTTCACATGAAAGAATATAGCTGTGCAATTTCTCATCCAACCACATTTTAAAATAAGTTTTAATGATTAAGTTTATAAATAAAGTATCAATCTGAACACATTATTATTAGACAATAAAATTTAAAATAACACTCTTATATCCTATGTATGCACAAATTTAATATAATTTTTTTAATGTTCTGGATTTGTTTAACTTATGATAACTTAAAAGGCAATTATACATGTTTCTTTTCAAAAGAAGAAAATTTCTTCATTTGGAAGTCAGTCATATAACTACAGGGTGTCTACTGGAGTGCAGGAAAAAAAATTTATGACCACAAGGGAATTTTCATGGCATAATGTGACATACTGCCATTTTGTTGCTTTTGAAATGTAACTAATTTTAGTCATATTATAGTAATATTATAATTATATATATATATAGATAGATAGATAGATAATTATAATATTAATTACTCTTAATAGTCACATTTAATTAATTAAATGGTCAAAAGTAAATGAAATGTCACTATCCTAATTGGCAAGAAAAACTGCCATGGGAGTGAGATTGCGAGACACTTTTCCCCCTTCCCTTACACCCTACAACTGGAGTTGTAGGGAAAAAAAAAAGCCCTGATATCCTATCAAAATTGGGGACATTTTCATGACCCATTGTTCAAAATTGTGACATTTTCATGACTGGTAGACACCCTGAACTACTAAAGGGCTTTTATTGTTATGGAAAAAAGTGGGTGAGAAGTTTTCACCCTTTCCCTCAAACTAAGTGAGATTTAAAAAAAAAAAAAAAGGTGAGAATTTATCACTACAGATGTGAATTGGGTAAATACACAGTGGGTAAGATATTTATAATGGGTGTTTATCCCTGCCTCGGGTAAACACCCAAATTAAGTTACTTATAATTTTTAGTTATTTTTATTGCATGTAACTGGGCATCCAAGTCTTTAAGTCAGGCCCAGTTATATGCAACAAAATTAATGCAGTTGAGGAACAACCGTGCCTCCAGGACACTTTTTTCTTTCTTCCATACACCATAGAAGTTATTAAAAATAAACTTTTACATTCTGTGTTAAACTTCAATTGTTTTCTTTATTTTGTAATATTTTTTAAGAAACTTAAAAAATTCAGCAATAAGAATAGAGGTAAGGAATGAAACTGCGAGAATTTTGCATACATAACCACTTTATGAAAAAAGAAAGTGCAAGCGACTTTTTTTGAAAAAGTGTTCAAACTTTTCGAAAAGCAAGAATTTTGCGCAGAATGAAACCAATTTGTAGGGTGTGTAAAACTCCTACAAAATAATGTTTTAATGTGAGAAAAAGAATGAAAATATGATTCTCGCATTCACACGCTCTAGTGGAAGCACTGTACTTGGTACTTGATAACTCCACACTCGGCCGAGTACTCGGTCAGAATGCTACTCAATACATCATTATTGATATCCTTTACTAATGCTTTGCTAAGAGGTGGAATCCACTAGTAAAAAAAAAAAAAAAAAACATTTTAGCTAATTTCTCTTAAGTTTTAAAAGAGGAACTATAAAAATATATGAAGTGATGCAGGTTGGCAACAGATAGAGAAAAGTGGACCCAGTTGTTATTAGGTCTTTACAAAATCGGCAATATAATTAAAGCAGTTACTTACAGCATAGAATAGAGAAAGTAATAGAGTTGGGGGCATGAGACCCAAAATTTAATGAGTTCCTTTTAAAGCAAGACAATAATGGGGGGGAAAAATTCCCCCTTCTTTCTGAAGCAAGGTTGCCAGATTGGCTTTTTTTTAAAGGCTAAATTTATCAAATTTAGCCTTAAATAAAGGCCTGATGTTTTGGTGGAAGAGTGAAACTTTATCCAAGAAGTAGAGTTGCCAAATTGTTTTTCTTAAGGTCAAATTAATCAAATTTCACGAAACGATCACATGCACACTGTACATTCTGGGTTTGCAAATCACAGATCATTGTCTTCTTATATTTTCCCTTATCTAATTCTGAAGTAAGATAACATTTTTTATTTATGATAAAATGAGTTGTTTTGGCTTGCCACACTTAAGAGTTATTAGTTTAAAATTTATATAAAATACACAAAAAACATAATTATTCAACTTTACTACTTTTTTAATTTTGCAAACAATTATTGTTTGTGTTAGGGCATTCAATTTCAGATCAAATATTTTATCTTAGTTTTATTGTCATTACAGTGATACTTGAGATACGAGTTAAATTCGTTAGTCAAAATATTCCTTTCATGAATGAGGTTTACACAATGAAATTAATTGAAATGTGATTACATGTATCAGACCAAAGTAAAACTTTTAATTTTTATAAAACAATTAATGCAGGTAGATACTAATTAAATATATACATACTGTTAAAAGGAAAATTCTGAATGTCCATGTTAGCAGAGCCAGTCATCTTGCAGTATTTAGTTTTTCTCTAGTAATTAATTTAACAGAATGCCGTTGTTTTATTTTCTTTATCAACAGGTTTCTTCTTTTATCACATGCTAACTAAGAACTGTAAAGTTCAATCTTCTGTCCTTTAGATTTTCTCCGACATGATGGATGGATGATTTTTTTTTTTTTTTTTTGTATCATCAAAAATTGCTTTTATCCAAAATTCCAATTCATAACTCAAGTAAAAAATAAAATAAAGTCTTGTATTGCAACAAATTCATATGTTAGGGAACTTGTATCTCAAGATACCACAGTCTTTCCAGTTGTGATTTTGGAAAAATAATACTTTCCTTAATAGATTTTACTATCATTACTCTTTATTCATTTGATTTAGTTTCAGAAATGACTTCTTTACTGTTCATAAAACTTGTTGTTAACCATAAATTTCACTGTTTATATCCAACAATTCTTATGGATTATAGAGATTCACAAATATTGGTGGTGAGAATTTTAGAGTCAATACAGTCTGCATAAAAATAGACAGATAGATTTTAACCCTCCAAGCGGCTGAGACGTAAAATCCCATTCACTTCATTCCAGTTTTCACTGCAATGCATCTATAATTTAAATTATTTATAACACCATGGTATCATAAAATATATTTCGATATTAAAGATTATAGGTATCTTTGGAGTTAACTTTTTAATAATTACAAATCTTCCTATCAAAATTTTATTTTTTAAATAATTTTAAAGCTGCATGAAATTTTTACCGTGAAAACAACTTTACATTATTTGCCCATTTCCAAGACGCTCAGAGGGTTAAACAAACATGCAAATTAATATACCTTTCTTAGAGCTGGAGCCATTTTATTGGTAAGAGTCCCAGCCACAATAATGACATCAGACTGCCGAGGACTTGCTCTAAATACAACACCAAATCTATCCATATCGTAACGGGGAGCTGCCATGTGCATCATTTCCACGGCACAGCAAGCAAGTCCAAAAGTCATTGGCCATATTGAATTCTGAAATGTAGGCACATGAATATAAAAAATATAGAATAAGTTGAGGATGAATAGAGGAGAAATATTTATTTTTAATAAAAGGACATATACATGCATTTTTTAATTTGTAACATATACATGAGAATATTATAGCAGTCAACTATGATAATTTTATCATATATTCAGTTTTTTTTTTTTTTTTTTTTGTATTCACAAAATTTTATGACTAAAATATAAAAGTACCTTAGACATCTTATTTTTGGAAAATTTTTAAATTAGTTTCCCCCCCCCTCTAGTGTTTATCTACATACTAGAATTTAGTTTTATTGCCAAATCTGGTGAAAGCAATATTTCAGAATAATCTTCAATTATAAAAACTAAATATGCAATAATATATGAAAATAAGCCTTCTATTTATTTATTTATTTAACTAGGGGCCAAGGCCCCCAGACTCGCTACGCTCGCTTTTCGTATGAGGCATTCGGCCCCTAATAAGGCTTATTCGTAAAAAAGACATAATTTCAACAGACAAAACCTGAAGATTGGATCAGATAGAATGTTACTGAGCTACACATTGCTTGGTTCTTGCATGTTCATTGGTACATAAAAATTTAAACTTCACTTCTACAGTAGACTCCCTCCCCCTCATGACACGGAAGATATTTTGTTATGGGAATCTGTGTTGTACGGGTCCTGAGCTATACTCCACCTGGAGTGAGGACTCCGCTTATAATCGCTGGAAAAATTATTTGCACTCCTCATAAACACAATGATAGTTAATGTTGCCATTCAAAAGTTATATTAATTAGGAGCGAAAGCATAATAAAATCAGAACATCTGTTTCAGCTGTATTTTTAATAATGTAAAACCTATTGAACACCTTGCAAATTTGCCACCCATGCCGATTTTTCATTATTTGGCGTCTTGTGTACATGTAAAGTTAATAAAAGCTAATGAACAGATAAGATAGCGTGCCACGAAATGGCGACTTTTCATTATTTGGTGATTTACACATGCTGACAACCTATAATTACTGTTCATTTAAGGTTACCGGAAAACCGTTATCCATATTTTCATTTACATAATCATTTGCAGATTGGCATACTTAGCATCACGAATTATACCATCTCGTCGCGCTAGCAAATATTCAAAGTGTACTATAACTGCTATAATGGCATAGTGAACGCCGCCCAATATTTCTACTGGTAACAAATAATCCAGCTGGACCGAACTGGCTTTAAAATAATCTGCATTTTAATAATTTTTCATTTTCAAGATAAGTAGAAGACACGAAATCCGCACAGCTTGGTTCCAGACCTTGTGCAGATTTTAGAATTTTGCAGATTTTGGGTCATAATAGGAAATTTATTCTATTTCCACCCCCCCCCTCCTCAGAAAATAATAGAAAAAAAATACAATAGAGATCAAGAGAAACAAATCGTGTTACTTATAATTAGAATCACGATGAGATTATAGTACAACTTATTTAAACGTGTATATTCAATAGTTTAGGACTGAGATGTTCTAATTATAGTTTTTATTTATTTATTTCTTATTTTTTTCATTACTTTCTGTTTGTAACACAGCTTTGCTTCTCTACAAATCTGAGATATTTCTTTCTCACAGCCTAACCTTCATTAAATGTTAATTTATCAACTTTTGATCATCCTCACTTGTTACTGTGTCATATGATCATAATTCAGTGTCAATTATGTCACTGTCAGTCATTTGAAAGTTATCAATGTTAAGATTAGAGCTCACAGACTGTTAAAAAATGTTTTTCAAGTGGGAATAGCTTATTTAGTTTTACTTTGTGGTTGTACTGTAGTTTTCTGAACTAGCAGCTGGCAGGGCAGATTTCATTGTTTACATTGAACAGGCAGTGCGGATTTTAGAGCCTTGCGGATTTCGGATCAGCGGATTTTGGGTCTTCTACTGTATTAGTTATTCTGTTTTGGAAAAACGAATAATCGCTCATTCTAAACTCCTGTTGTCTAAGCGAACTTACTATTTGAAAATTGTCAACTTTGTGTAACACATTTTGAGTTACTTATTTCATATAGTTTTTATTTTGACGTAAAATGGGCGCAATTCTAACTCATGTTTGTAAATTTTACGCGATTCTAGATACTTGGAAACGCTTTGTTGCAAAGGAATGAATGATTTTATGCCAAATCTGGCAACCATTAGGTTTATTTTTTCAGTTCTTTATTAATATCTTCTAAAATAATTTGATTTTCAAAATTTAAGTCAGCTTAGCAGGTTCCTCAGAATTTTTCGAATCTGTGGGCACCTTATTCTAAACTCAAATCCCTACTGTTTAGGAGGAGATAGGCCAATAAGCTTTGACAGCGGCAGCGGCCTTTACTTTTTTTTAGAATAGAGAGATACACAAGTTGATGTAAATGAAATATTTGTTCATATTTGGTTTATATTTGGCATAAATAATTTCTTGATTTTTTAAATGCATGAGGTGTTTCTTAGTTCTAAATGCAGCACATTTTTTTTTTAAATTTAAAATATTCTGACATTTTGTTGTTGTTCATAATGCCCACTCTGGGAATCTGGCAACAGGTCCGCAGTTGCCACATCCCCCATATAGGAAGGTGATGAGTGGAAGGGGTGGCTTCCATTTTAATGCAGCCCAGTGGGAGGAAGTCCGACGTATATCGGGGTCCCCTAATTTTGAACCAATTCCAGATGAGGGACTAACCATCTGAAATCGGCACCCTTGGAGGTAGCGTCAAACATAGAGGACACTGGAGCCATGATGGATGTTACGTGCACCAAATCCTATTAGCGTACACAGTCTCACAGTAGCCCATCCGAGAGAGGAGTTCACCTTCCCAAATACTGGCCAAGCCGGTTACAGCTTCACTTTACATGTTTTTACGGGAATGAAGTTTTCAGCAGTTAGGTCACTGTGGCACTCTTACAGGGCGCGAATTGAACATTTTCTCCAGGGGGGGGGGGACATTAGAGAGAAAACATTCTCCAGCAGGGGACATTTGAGAAAGAAAAAGGAGGCAGGTGTAAATGCTCCACTCAATTTGGCTGATGGCAGAGCAGTGATTGTTCGTTCATTTCGCAGTCTTCCTTTGAAACCTGACCCCAGTTACGAAGTGAGAAGTGGCATCAGGCATGTGTATATCTATTTCAAAGGCATGTTTGTAACTTACTCCTTTGTCTAGTAAACAAAAGAAAAATTTCTATTCTCAATAGTTAAAATCGTTAGGTACTGTTGAACTTGTAGGGTGGGACACAAATTAACATTTCTCCAGCAGGGGATAAATAGTATCCCTGGCAGGCAGGGGCGTAGCCAGAAATTTTACATGGGGGGGGGGGGGTTACGACTAGTGCAACTCACATATAAGCATACATGTGTGTGATAAAGGAGTGAAGACTATACATTTTGTATGGCAAAAAATTCCTCATGGGGGGGGGGTTATGACCCCCTTAACCCCCCCCCCAATGGCTACGCCCCTGCTGGCAGGGATCCATTAATATTTCTCTAGCCAGGGATATTACTTTCTTTAGCCGGGGACAATCCCCGGCATCCTCCCTGTCAATTCGAACCCTGGACTCTTACATTTCAGTTATTAATGAAGCAAGATTAAAATGACTGAGGTGTTTTGAAAGTTAAAAAAAAAAAAAATAAGTACAGCTAATAATAACTGTGTATTTTTATATAATAAATATACACTGATGTGTACCAATGCATTCTAAATAATTACTTAAAAAACAGCATCTTCATTTTCAGCTAAAAAAGAGGTTAGCAGCTATGACATTATACACACAAGTGACTTTAATGATGCCTCAAAAATGACAAGACATTTCTATCTCTGAAATGCTAGAGATTTTCAGGAATTGTAGAACTGCTGATCAAGTGGTGGCTGACAAACAGTTTTTAACTGTACAAAAAAAGTGAAACAAACCTTTCTACCCCAGTTCAACAAATCATCAGCGCGAGCCAGAGCATATTCAAGTTTGCTCCCTGTGTTCTGAAAGGGAGAGTACGGCTTTTTCTTTACAGGTAGATTAGAATCTGCTTGCTGTGGTGCAGCCTCAATTCCGGTGGACTGTGCTCTGACACAGTTTTGCACCAGAGCCCTGGCAAACAAATTGCCAAAGGATCCCTTTAACAACACTAAAAAAAAATGGCAAGAGTTTAACAAAATCAGCACATTTAAAAAATTCAGCATATGATTGTTTTTAGTTATACATATTCTGTGTTTCATGCATTGTTTATATTTTAATTTACAGGGTTTCTACAGATTTCACAGCTTTTGCTTCCCTGACTTTATCTAGTGCGCTTTCCCGAATTTTGAGTTTCTAGTTTTAACATTACATCCTTTAATTAATAATTTTTTATATATTCTGCCCCCCCTTTTTTTTTACAAATAGTAATAATAAAATTAATATATACAAGAATCTTATTTGACATCACTGGATTCTAACAAAAACCATGTTTGATAATAATTTAGGATAAAATTGAGCATATTTCAACTGCACAAGATAGGCTTATAAAGAACCCCTTTTTAAAATTATTTATAAGGTTGAATGAGAAAATGAAAATAAAACAATTTCTATACTTAGGTTCAAACAGCAAATATTTTCTTGATTTTTCCTCAAAATTCAGTTTTTCTTGTATTTCCCCGACCTTTCTTCAATTTCTGCTAATTTCCCTGACTTTCCAGGTCTGTAGAAACCCTGATTTAGTAAAGAATTAAAGCGTGCTTCAATCATTTTTTGGGGACACCCTGTTGATATGCAACGGAATGATTTTATATAGTTTATAACCTTCTCCAGTACACAGGCTATCTAATGCAAACATATTTTTTCCAATTGGAATGGTAGTTCCTGAGAGCGGCGCATTCAAACTTGCTTAGCTAACTACTGTACAAGCAACCCCGTTCTATCAGTACGTTTAAATGACGGAGATAATGCAGTCTTGTGAGTTTATTAAGTTCATTATATACAAACAACATTATAATATTAGCAGAAAGCAATTATACATGTTCACTTCTTACGTAACATGGGCAAGGTCTTTTGAAGGTTTTATAAAAACTAGTTAATGAATTTTACGAAAGTATTTTAGCAATAGCTTATATATTTTAACTTTCTAAACTAATAAGCTATAAATGTTACTTCTATTTTATAGGAAACAGGGAAAGGAGAGATTTTAAAAATATATATAAAAATTAAAATGATCAAATATTGAATTAAATCTTGATTTCAGTAAAAAAAGCTAACGAAGATTTATTCAAATAATATTTATTTAAAAAAGCTTTCCAAATTTAAGTGACGAAAATATCTTAAAATATTTAATAACATTGTAAACAACTTACAGCTGGTCGCCATATTGGCTATTTGTTTATAAGCGAAACGGTGGCATCAAAGTTAAAAAATAAATATTTCAGAAATGATTTATAGAAGAAAAATTCTCAAAGTAAAGTAATGAAAAAAATATTTTTTCACATGAATTACATACATATATTACCAGCAATACAAATTTCATAGCATACGTTCAGTTGTTTGCAATCATTTTTAACACAGTTACGGTAAACAACTAAACAGCACTTGAACGAACATAACACGTGACCTCTTTTTGTAAATAAACAGTCCGTGATAAACAAGAGGGAGGAAAAAAGAAAATCCGACGAGTGACAAAAAAAAAAAAAAAGCAAACGAACTCAACTCAAAATTCATATTCGAACTTTTAAGGCATTCTATGACAAATC
>JAWZYV010000428.1:0-30324 GCA_038373885.1 Cheiracanthium punctorium | reverse complement strand
AAATTTCATGGTAGGCTACCTTTAAAGCAATTAGGTTAGAATGAAACAGTTTGGATGCTTTTTTCATTACTTCTTTTATGTTGTTTATAGGGCTAACTATCAAGAAAGTTCTCTCTTGGGAAAGGGATATAGAATTTTGACACTCCTCTTCGATTTCAAAGAGTTCCTGTAAAAGAGAGGCTACTGGACACTGAACTCTCTCGAACTTGACTGATTTTTTTTTTTCCACCCACTTGGTCACTGGCTTGGCTACATTTTGTGAGATACCGGTTCAGAGGAAATTATTTGATTATACTTCACCAAAACACTATTCTTGATTATCTCCACGGCAACCCTGGCATATGCTCGCGGCACCCTAGGGTGCCGCCGGCACACAATTTGGGAACCTCTGATCTATATCGTAAGAAACGATAGATGGATAGAATGCAAATTTCGGAGTGGCTGTTTGCTATGGCGTGAAGTTGGCGAATGCAACATTGCAGAGATTTAGTTAGAGAACTGCGTTTCTAGGTTTCGGATGACGCCTTTGTTCTTTCCAGATTTCCATGATTCGCCACCACCGCTAATGCATCTGAGGGTCTCAAGATCAATGGATTTCGTGTCAAACTCTCCCGCATTTCCAGTGAAATTCTTAAAATCAGATCGTGACATATGGCCAATGAATGTTGAACCAGGTTCCATTATCAGCGAGATATGTTCTTTGGGGCAAACACTTGGGTCTAATTTGCCGTCAACAATTTTTTTTATGTACCTGGTTTCGTTCTTCCTTCTATCAAAACACAATCCAAAGAAAATTTTAAATAAGCCTTCTTCCGTTTCTTTCACTGCGAGTCATCTCAGCCTTCCTGCGTCAATCTCGAAATTTCTCATTCCAATAATAATGAAGCCTTTTTGTGAAAAATTGAGTTGTTTTTCACCTTTTGAGCCCCCTCCTCCTCCCCGAATTTTTTTCTGGGTACGGCCCTGCTATCTATTGTCACATATCTAACTCCCCTCTGGTCTGCCAATATTACCTACATAACTTAATGCATTATATTAGATAAATATATATGTATGCCAGTTTAATTTTTTCAGAATTATTTTTCCAACTTCAACAAAAAGAATAATAACCTTTTTGAAAATAATACCTTGAGCTAATTCTATCTGCAATATTTATTTTGAAATGAATAGGTGTAGAATGGAGGCAGGGATAACGTAATAATTTATCTCTTTATTCATATTTAAAACCTTATTTATTAAAATATGTAAGTATCAATATAGTGACCAAAAAAAAAAAAAAAAAAATCCTTTGCCTGATAAGAAAAGATTGGGACATGTCTCTCTCTTACAGCTTACCAGCATGCAGCTCAAGAATGAATTAGGTTCAGGAAACCATCCTGTATTCTATTAGTTGCTGCATTACTTTAGTACTGAGAAATGTTAAACTGAGAATTTTGCATTCCACAAACTTTTCTGACAGAACAATAGCATTTCTTTGAATATCACTGCAGAAAACGCTTGATTTTATTTCATTTTGGGAATACGGACCATTATCTACACGGGGGATCAAGACTGGGCACGGGGTGCCCTACGTGGTGGTCTTTCTAAGGGGTCTTAACCCTTTCAGGCGCAACCCTTTTCCAATGCTGAAAAAAGGGCAGCCGTTGCCATCGCTCGACTTAACTACTAGCAAGATGGCGGACCATCGAAACGTTCATCGCGTGCCACACATCTAGAGACCCTTTTTTTTTTACGACAGCTGGCTGTGCCGGGCGCAGCCAGCTGTCGGCAACGGCTGCCCTTTTTTTCAGCATTGGGAAAGGGTTGCGCCTCAAAGGGTTGATAGATGCCTCAAGTGCAGGCTTTTACTTTTTCGCACGTCATTTCCCGTAAAAAAATGGTCACGTCTATTTTTAACAGCACTGACATCTGCCGAAAAGTGGAAGAATGGGAGAACAGCTGGATAGATTGTCCAATGCTGAAAAAAGGGCAGCCGTTGCCGACAGCTGGCTGTGCCCGGCACAGCCAGCTGAGTCAAAAAAAGGGTCTCTTGATCTGTGACACACGACGAACGTTTTGATCGTCCGCCCTCTTGCTGGTAGTTAAGTCGAGCGATGGCAACGGCTGCCCTTTTTTCAGCATTGGACAATCTATCCAGCTGTTCTCCCATTCTTCCATTTTTCGGCAGATGTCAGAACTGTTAAAAATAGACGTGACCATTTTTTTTTACGGGAAATGACGTGCGAAAAAGTTAAAGCCTGCACTTGAGGCATCTATCTGCATTCTGGGTCGGCTGCCTTGGTCTGAGGACTTATTCAGAGGTTCTAACGCGTACTTACGTTAAATCTGTAGAAAACCGACCAAAACGTCAGACCGATAGATCTATAGCCGCGCGGTATAGGCCCAAACGAGGGATGTTCACACTTCAGCCGTCTATCATGTTCAGTGTCATTCACTCGGCCATAGTCGGGCCCAGAAATTGGACTGTTGAATGCTCTTGCTTCGCGAAACCATTTGCCTGCAGAAGTGCCTTTAGCAGTCTCTTCTAATCGGCCACATTGACTTTTCGGCCGTTTGGATTTGGATCCCGAACTCAATTTTTGTACTGCTTCAAGAATATTCTCTTTGCTTCTAAAATACCTTTGAAAGTAGATTCAAGGTAGTTGAAATTGTCTTGCGAATTGTACTTTTGACATTCCCCAATACTTTTTTTCCACTCTTAAAATTTTCCCATGTTTGTGTAGCGTACATGTTTAAAAAAAAAAAAAATCGTCGTTAAACAGAAACAACGTCATCTTTGAATAGACATTTTTTGCATTGGAGGTGCCGTGAGCTTGAAATATCGTCTTTAGGAAGAGATCATCGCTCAACAGAGAGTCAACTGTATATACACCAAGGGCGGATTAAGGGGGGGCGACCGCCCCCCTCCGAGAAAAAAGAAATTACTGTAAAAGATGCTATTTTACTTTCCCATAAAATGGATGTATATGTCAATCTTCTGCCACTGCTAAGTGCCTGTTTCAACGAAATATATCGTGCCTGGTTTAACCCTTTGAGACGCAACCCTTTCCCAATGCTGAAAAAAAGGCAGCCGTTGCCAAGGCAGCCGTTGCACCACAGATCGAGAGAGCCTTTTTTTGACGCAGCTGGCTGTGCGAAAGGGTCTCTCGATCGGTGGCACGCGATGAACGTTTCGATCGTCCGCCATCTTGCGGGTCGTTAAGTCGAGCGATGGCAACAGCTGCCCTTTTTTCGGTATCGGGCAATCTTTCCAGCTGTTCTCGCGTTCTTCCATTTTTCAGCAGATGTCAGTGCTGTTTAAAAAAATCGTGACCATTTTTTGTATGGGAAAGGGGGAAAGGACGTGCTAAAAAGTAAAGGATTCTCGTGGAGCTATGTCACTCGCAACTATTTTTATAGAAATCCAATCTATTCTTCTTGATTGGCAACAGTCAAAACGTCAGAGTTGGGTGTCCTCACGGCGAGGACACCGCGCGTTAAAGGGTTAACCGAACGCATTGGCATCGCCATCACTCGGCAGACAAACCAGGGTTAGTTGTCTAGAGCACAGCTTGCGTACTGCGCCCAAGACAAAAGGACAGCATAACGTGCGCATTGTATCAAACTATTCGTAAAGCCTTTTTTTTTGTGATTGACTGGGCTTCTCTTAACATTTTTTGACATATAAATGGACTAAATTATTTTTAACACATAAAATTTTCTTTCTACATAATTAAAAAAAAAAAAAAAAAAAACATAAATTTCAGATATTCATAGATTTCAAGCTCGATGTGCAATCCCTAGAAATGGTCGAAGCTCCTCCAGATTTTGCATACGTTTTATTCATAACATACAACTCCTAAGACCCCGGTAACCTAATCATTCCGAAAAGAATTTTTTGTTCAATTTTTTTTTAAAAAGTCATATTTTTCAAAAATGTCTAAATTTTACGCTCGATGCGCGACCTAAGACGTTGTCGTAGAACATTCAAATTTTACACACGTCTTATTCATATCAATCAGTATACAACTTTTGAGACTTCAGGAGATAAAGATTGAAAAAAAAAAAAAAAAATTTTTTTTTCGATCCACCCTAGTGTGGCAGTATCTTCCGTGCAACCTGTAGTAGCTTTTGGTGAGTTAACAAACTAGGATGAGGTCTGGCATTATGGTGGTGAAACGCTACTCCTTTTGTATGGATCCATTCTGGTCTCTTCTGTTTTAGCGAATGAAAACTTTCCAGGTAAAAGTGCGGAGCCCGCAGCGTTTGCTACTTCTGCTATATGGCGAATCGGCAGTGTTTATAAAAAACACACTTCTGTGTGTATGTGTGTGTGATTACGACCGATTAGCTCCGAGTGGGCTCTAGGTCGAAGGGTGGGGTGCCCTTCGTGGAGGTCTTTCTAAGGGGTCCTAACCCGTTTTTACTCTAAGTTTCGGAGAAAACCACGGAAAACTCCGAACGGTTAGGTCGACGGCCGGGCGATGGGACCCGATCCCGGGAACTTCACACTTCGCCCGTCTACCATTTCCAGTGATATAACCACTGTGCCATGGTGAGGCAAAAACACACTTCTCTATGTGCGTGTGAATACATATATGTATATTTCTGTAACCTCTCCCCCCCCCCCCTGTAAATACCATACATATAATAAGGCAGGAAAGTGACATGGCAGTTTTGTAATTGTACGTATGGCGGACTTTGTGTGCTAGTGTGTTTGATATCCAAGATGTGTTATGTCCACGTCGAATAAAAAATCCTACTTTGAAACTACCAGCAAGATGGCGGACGATCGAAACGTTCATTGCGTGCCACAGATCGAGAGACCCTTTTTATGACGCAGCTGGCTGTGCCCGGCACAGCCAGCTGTCGTAAAAAAAGGGTCTCTCGATCTGTGGCACGCGATGAACGTTTCGATCGTCCGCCATCTTGCTGGTCGTTCAGTCGAGCGATGGCAACGCCTGCCCTTTTTTCAGCATTGGGAAAGGGTTGTGCCTCAAAGGGTTAAAGTAAAATTTAAAAAAAAAAATCATATTCTTGAAGCTTTTAATTCATGTCATTCTATTGCTAAAAAACTTTACCGGAAAATGTTTTTGCTACCACAAAAGAATAAAAGAAAATATAATCTTGACATCCAATAGTGCTCAAATATACGATTAAAAACAGTCATCGTGCACTTAAAATACCAGCTGCTTAAAAATATAGAAATTTATAAAGAAGTTTCAAACATCTATGATTATTGCTGTGATATATATCCTGGTAAAAAGGATCTATCTACGGCCCTGTGTATGTGGGGGGGGGGGGGGCACGATGCCGGCTGCAAATTATTTGTCAGCGTATACAGTGCACAGCAGGAAAGTCTTTTCTGTATCTAGCATGTGGAATTGTGCAAGCCTATCACTTTTGCCAGAAGACTAAAACGTGAATTCCCACAGAATGCAGCTGGAAAAATGATCAACAACCGTCCTTGTTGATTTTATTTCCTAACAGAAGAGCCTGAAATCCTTGCGTGTTGTTTATCTAAGTATGAGATGGGATGGGAATTGCAGATGTGTATTTTAATTCTGTGTAATAATAAACTTATTTCACTTACAAAGCAGTAAGTCCTGTGGTGTCCGAAAATCCTATCTTTGACTGGTAAACTCGCTAGCGCAATCAGCAGGCTGAGAATCAGAGAAAAAAGCGATCAATAGTGATTGGGTTTGTTTTTTTGGAGTTGAGAGAGTGGGGGGGGGGGGGGGGGTTGAAGCAAAAAAATGTGAAAAATAAGTGAGTGTCGAAAAGGGCGTAAACAGAGGTACATTAGTGTATTTTGTATTTATTTCTATTGAAAATTGCCATTCAGATAATTTTTCCAAGGACAGTGGCCTGATTTGTAAGTACACAGTATGCTCAGTAGCTCCCTGGCCACGAAACGTCGGAAACGCATCAGTGTCCCTTAGCTTTTGATTAAGTTTTTTTTTTAAATTATTATTTTTAGTTCTGTGAATTTTTTGTATAATAAAAATTTTCTACTCTGAATGAGCCTCCTCCTCGCACATGTATGTGCGCCCATGCATAAGCCCTTTAAAAATTTAAAAAGCCTTCTTTGACTAACCTAGCAGAAAAACAACTTTAACTGGTGTACATTTTCTTCTATTTTATGAGATGTATAAATGTTATCCATTGTATGTATAAATTTGAACCCAGTATCAGGGCCGACCCAAGCGGGGTGCGAATGTAGGCGATCGCCTAAGGCCCCGCGCTTATAAAAGCCCCGCTCCTGGGCCATTTTATGGCTATCTCATAAGACATGATAGAGAAGAGGCTCCGCTCTTGCGCTTCGCCTGGGGGGCCCCGCACGACCCTCAGGCCGTCTCTGCCAGTATTTAACTGAATGTTAAGAGAAAATGTAAGTGTTTCTATTGGTGTGTGTTCCAATATTCAGACTTTCGAGGTTGCGTGTTTCATTCCAATACAACTTCGAGTGGTCTTTCTATGGTTTTTTATTTTAACAAAAAACAATTAACGACAATTACATTTAAAACATACATTTTTTGCTCACCTGAGGTGCCGTATCGGGGTCCTTCCTTGACCCAAGTTTCATCCGTTCTGTTCGAGACTAATCGGTTAGGGAAGATGCGTGGAAGATGTGGCTGCGCCGGGCACAGCCAGCTGCGTCAAAAAAAGGATCTCTCGATCTGTGGCACGCGATGAACGTTTCGATCGTCCGACCTCTTGCTGGTAGTTAAGTCGAGCGATGGCAACGGCTGCCCTTTTTTCAGCATTGGGCAATCTATCCAGCTGTTCTCTCATTCTTCCATTTTTCAGCAGATGTCAGTGCTGTTCAAAAGAATCGTGACCCTTTTTTGACGGAAAAGGACGTGCTAAAAAGTAAAGTATTCTCGTGGAGCTCTGTCACCCGCCACTATTTTTATAGAAATCCAATCTATTCTTCTTGACTGGCAACAGTCAAAACGTGAGAGTTGGGTGTTGCCAGAGCGGCAACACTGCGCGTTAAAGGGTTAATGGGCTTGAATTTATTATAGATTCGACTTCTGCCAAAACAGTTTGCAATTCTTCAAAGGAAACTAACGCCCTTCCCAGTATTTTTCTCAGTGCGTTTTTTGTAATCCGAACCATTCTCTCCCAGTATCCTCCCCACCATGCAGCACGTTCAGTTATGTACTGCCATTTTATGCCCTTTTTTCTAAAATAATTTTGAACTTCAGGTTCACTGATGTTTGAGTAGAGTTTCTTGAGTTCGACTTCGGCACATTTAAATGTTAGTGCATTATCAGAGTTCACAATGCGACTGATTCCTCGACGTGCAATCAATCGTCTGAATGGTAGGAGAAAATGTTCCGTGCTCAAGCTGGAGACAACTTCTAGGTGCACTGCACGAGTGACAGCACATGTGAATAAGGCCATGCAATTCTTTGTCTTGGTCCCTTGAGTACAAAGGACAGGCGAAGTCGATGCCAACAATTTCAAACGGGTTGCCCTCGCTGGATCTGCAGGCCGGTAACGGAGTCGCCACTTGTTCTCCATGCTTGACATTGAACCGTTTGCACTTGAGGCATTTGTTCAAGCACGTCTTGACTGCTTGCCTACCACGAAGAATCCAGAAACGCTCCCTGAGTTGGGTAAGCGTGTCGGAGACACCTGCGTGACCCAAGTTTCTGTGCTCTTTGCTTATGTAAGAGATCTGTAAATTGAGATTTGTAGGGCACAATGATCGGATGCTTAGATGGAAAATTAAATTCTGAGTTCTGGAGTCTTCCCTTTACTGCTATCAAATCATCCGAGGTTCAAATAGGATTTAGAGCAAAAAGCCTTGAACTATTATGGATTGGGTTATTGTTCTTAATTTGAATATGCTCGTTCTGAAATTCATTTCGTTGTACAACTTGAAGCCAATATTTTTCTGCGTCAGTTAATTCGCTCGCCGTTATACTTCCGGTTTGTCGTTCGGAGGGTGTTCTACAATTTTTGATGAATCGCTGCCCATAACTGGTGATCCTGAGAACCTTATCTAAGTCACTAAAATTCTCAAGATCCTTCATTTTGACTTCTTGACTTCAATCCCAAATCTTCCCTCACCAGTTTAATATTTCTTCAGCAGGGGATCAATAGTATCCCTGGCAGGGATCCATTCATATTTCTCTATCCAGGGATATTACATTCTTCAGCCGGGGACGATCCCCGACATCCCCCCCCCCGTCAATTCGCACCCTGTTTATAACATTTATATGATTAACTCGTACCGTACCTCCTTACAATTGAATCCTTCGTCCTTGCCCTGTACAACAAAACCAAAAATACTATCGGTAGCAATTAGTTTTTTACATTCCGATCTCCCAGAATTTCAAAAATAGGGTCTGAGCCTATCCAACACTGTACGTCCTCACTCCTACAACAGTCTGCTAACTCAATACTCATTCCAGAAGCAATCCTTCTAATCCACTGCGAAGGAATTTTAAATTGTCCCAGTGAAATGGAATCCATTACAGCTGCATTGAATCTTAATTCCTTTATTGGGTTGGTTTACATTCTTCAGTTCAATTTCAACTATAGGTCATACAGACAGACGCTCTTGCACAATTTTACTGCCAAAAGTGCATATTACCAGCGGCTCTCGTTTTATCACTCTCAAGTCCAGAGAATCACAACCATTTTCTTCAAAATGAAGGTTGGGTTCGACCCCGGGTCGAGTAAACAGCGCAAAATGACCTTTCCCCCCTTTGGTTTCGATTGCCCCCAGAGACCGTCTGTAATAAATAATACAGCCGGTGATTTCGTATTATTGCAAAGGAGCGACCGCGGCGATGCGCTTTCGGAATTTATGGGTGAAACTTGAGTCTGAGCAGACTCTTCTGTGTCAGGTTTTGAACCATTCGTTAATGAATCGCATACCAGAAAGTTATGGAATCCTAGAGCATCGCAAATTCTGCGTTTTTCCCTCTTTAAGTGGACACGTGTGTCGCCAATGTGAGCCGCTAAAAGATAGGAAGCATAATTTTGGAGCCATTAATCCCTTTCTTCGCCCTCTGGCATCAAGAGTACAGTCATTATTTGCATGCTCCGAGGAGCAGAAAACACAGCCTTGTTTTTGCTGAGGCCCTTTTGGGTAGTCTTGTTTCCCCTTAAAATATTTCTTAGATTAGAATGTTGGTTGAAATGAAAGGTGGGTTCAACCTGTGTGTTATAAACTGAAGCACTTTGCTTGTACATAGAATAATCATTTCTTTTCGAATAAGATTTTTTTTTTTTTTTGGAAATCTTGATTCACAATTTTGTTTCGAAATGAATGCTCCCAAACATCGAAATTTTTTGTGGCATGTGTTAACATTGTCGAAGCCTCTCTACATTCTAATTCGTTTTTTAGGAATGTTAATAATTCGTTGACATCATAGGCGTAGAGTTATATGGGCCCATGGGGCTCGAGCCCCCCCAATAAATTGTGAATAGGGGCTTAGCCCACCCAATAATTTACCACTCAATACAGAAAACTAATTTATACTAACATAAAAAAAAAGTATTTCACGCCATTTACAAACGTTTAAAAAACGTTTTCTTTGCTTCTATTTTTAACTTATAACATGGTAGAAAGATACTAACATGGATACTTACCTTACATAGGTGTAGAATTCTATGGACCCATAGAGCTCGAGCGCCTCCAATAATTTACACTTACACATAGTAAGTCATAGCTGCCAACTACTACGGAATATAATTAACCACTTTTTGTAAACAGTATATTTAAAAATTATTTTTTTCAAAATAGTAACCAGCTCGAGCGCGCAGCACAAAAATTTTGCTATATTTTAAGCCGAAAAATCATGTAAAGAAGTGGTTCATTCTATTCCGTACTAGTTGGCAGTTAAGAGTAAGTTATATGTACATAAATCAGTGGCGTAGCCAGAAATGTTTTAAGGGGAAGGAGGGGGGTACGACTTCTGCGACTCACATATGTATATGGTACGGGTGTATGATAAGGGAGTGAGGCATATACATTTTGTATGGCAAAAAATTCCTCATGGGGTGGGTATAACCCCACCCCCCTTGGCTACTCCACTGACGTGAATATATGTGGTTGTGGGGCCCGGCCCCCCCCAATAATTTTGAAATCTTTACTCTTATGGTTGACATCAAATTTTTGTTTATCTATTCTCTTCTTAGTGAATTCTAAAGTTAAATTGTCCGGCAATAATTTTAGTAAAATAGGTGAGAGTCAATGCCCATATGATCCACTTGTAACTTCTAAACAATTTAAGTTTCGAATTTGAATTTCTATGTCATCCTGCAATCTCCTTAATGCAATTGGGTTTCCGGAATTTTTTACGGGCTCTAAATTTAGCAGTTTATTCATATGCGCGTTCATTATTAAATCATCCCTGCCGAAACGGTTTTTGAGCAAGTCAATTTCCTCTTCCTTCATAATTCTCAGTGGTAAATGCCAATCCACTGACTGCATTGAAGGCTAAACCACCCAAAAGCGATTTCAAATATAACAAAACTTATCTATCGAGTTTAGACTTGAATTTTCGTGAATTGAATTTTTGAAATGATTCCAAAACTCTAGCCACAAACAAGTATCTCCATAATACTTAGATATCGTTAATTTTGGCAATGTTAATTATAGTTAATATCAGGGTTCATTTTGGGGGATGCAATTTCAGTACTGGAATTTTTCGAATTAAACTCTTTTGAAAGAATAGATAAACTCATTCTCATTTTTTTCTGAATTTTACATTTAAATTTTATAATTTTAAGCTGGATGTGCTCGCGCACAGCGTCAAAAAAGGGTCTCTCGATCTGTGGCACGCGATGAACGTTTCGATCGTCCGCCATCTTGCTGTTAGTTAAGTCAAGCGATGGCAACGGCTGCCCTTTTTTCAGCATTGGGCAATCTATCCAGCTGTCCCTGCATTCTTCCATTTTTCAGCCGATGTCAGTGCTGTTAAAAATAATCGTGACAATTTTTTGACGGGAAATGACGTGCTATAAAATAAAGGAGTCTCGTGGAGCTGTGTCTCCCGCAACTATTTTATAGAAATCAAATCTATTCTTTGTGACTGGCAACAGTGAAAACTTCAGAGTTGGGTGTTCCCAGAGGGGGATCACTGCGCGTTAAAGGGTTAAATTAAATTTCAAAAATGTTAATGACACGAAAAAGATTTTTCAATAAACCTCTGCCGCAAGAATTTATGAAACTTCGAATTTCAGTCAAAAACGAAAGTTTTCAGATTTTGGTCTTATAAATCTAAAAGCGCATTCAACTAGCTTCCACTATACATGCATTTTTTATAAGTGCTAGTACATGTCTTTCAAGGGACACCTCTTTTGCCTTAGCAACTTGAAGGCGCAATCTATGGTTAAGCCTTAAAAACGACCAAAAAAAAAAAAAAAAAAATTGAAAATGTGTGCTTTTGTGACCTGCAGTGACCCTGCGTCGATAACCTGCCACAGATTTCTCATAAGTTCTATCCTCTAGCATTATCGATATGAAAGAAATAGGGCAAGTTGCTCCCGCAAAGAGTTTTTGACCACAGCATTTTCTATGTCTGAGGAAAACGCCCACTTTTACGTGCTGCACGGTCTTTTTTAGTGGACCACAAAAAATGAACAACTCTACTTTGAGACAAAATATTCTGGATTTGCTACATTAACAAGATAAAAAAACAAGTGTGAATTTTTTGGTAAAAATCTGAGATGGCATGAATCTAGGTGTGTTACTTTCTCAGATTCGTGCTTTTAATTTTTCTTGGAATTTTTTCGCATAGGCAGAACTTAAAAAAAAGGTCTTTGAAAACGTTTATTATCTAACAAAGATTAATAGAGGTATTTCATTTAATAAATTGACTAAACAAGTCCTTTAAATGAAACATCGAAGAATGTTTCATTTTTATTTTTCTCGTACTCTTGAGATAATTTATATGAAAGCTTTATTACCCTACACTCAAGTACATTATACTCTCTCTCACTTTCTTATTTAACTGTCATATTTTTTTTTTTTTTTTTTTTGTATTACAGCTGCAAAAATAGGATCGAGGGAAAGCCAAATTTCCTATTTTTCTTTCCTAACTAACTATATTCACTTTTATGAAAAAATGCACAGTTCGAAAAAAAATATAAGAAATAATAATTATTATATGGAACCAGGGGCGTAGCCAGAAATTTTTCATGGGGGGGGTTATGACTACTGCAACTCATATATGTATACATATGTGTGATAATGTAGTGAAGAATATACGTTTTGTATGGTAAAAAATTTCTCATGGGGGGTTATGACCCCCCTAACCCCCCCCCCCCTTGGCTACGCCCCTGTATGGAACACTTTGCACATTTTATGTAGGACAGTGTCTTATATAAGGTTCAGGTAAATGGGATATATCTGGCATTGGATACTTTATTGAAAATACGTACGCAGGGTCTTATCGCATGAGCCAATCGGGGCCGTGTCCAGGGCCTCATCTTGAAAGGGGCCCAATTAGATATGTTATTTTTCGTTCATTTCTATCACAGCTTAATTAAAAAAAAATTCAGATAAAGAAGTACAGTAAAAAGATAATCACTCATTTTACTATTTTTAACCCTTTGAGGCGCAACCCTTTCCCAACGCCGGAAAAAGGGCCGCCGTTGCCATCGCTCGACTTCACGACCAGCAAGAGGCCGGACGATCGAAACGTTCATCGCGTGCCACAGATCGAGAGACCCTTTTTTAGATGCAGCTGGCTGTGCGCGGGCACAGCCAGCTGCGTCAGAAAAAGGATCTCTCGATCTGTGGCACGCGATGAACGCTTCGATCGTCCGCCATCTTGCTGGTCGTTCAGTCGAGCGATGGCAACGGCTGCCCTTTTTTCAGCATTGGGCAACCTATCCAGCTGTTCCCGCGTTCTTCCATTTTTCGGCAGATGTCAGTGCTGTTAAAAATAATCGTGACCCTTTTTTGTGACGGGAAAGGACGTGCTAAGAAGTAAAGGATTCTCGCGGAGCTCTGTCACCCGCCACTATTTTTATAGAAATCAAATATTCTTCGTGACTGGCAACAGTCCAAACGTCAGAGTTTGGCGTTGCCAGAGCGGGAACACTGCGTGTTAAAGGGTTTAAAGCACAAGCATCACTCTCACTACCTGCTGATTATGAGAGGGGACGGAAAACAAAGTATCTCTTTTTCCAATCTTCATCAGACAAAAAGCGGGTTCTGGGTGAGTGTCCAGGCAAGCCGCCGAAAAAAGCACTTTGGTTTCCTAGACCGTTGCGTAGATTCCCGAGTATTTCACTACTTCTATGGAGTATTTAGGGGGAAAAGAAGTGGGGGAGACCAGTTGGTCAGCTTCGCCGGGCATGTGTTCCTTACAATACAAAGTCATTGATCAGTCGGTAGGTAGGCTTGGTCACAACGGCAGTTTGTTGATTACCTTGTTCTCCACGCCTTCCATGCTTAAATGGGGGAAGCAGTTTTTCCTTGTGCATTTTCCAGAGATACAGATCCCACACACTGGCACCTTTTTGAAGTGAAGACTCTAAAAAAAGTCTGGAGTGACTCCATTCGACTTTCCGAACATTAACAATTAAGATCATGACCCAGCATTTAAATAAATTTTAATAGATGAATCATTCAAACATATATTCCAAACTGAAGCTCCATCGAATGCGCCGATTAAACGCCAGCGCACTTTCAATAATTTCCCCTCATAGGCTATAATGTAAAAGAAATCTTTGTCGTAGCCCTGTAGAAAAACTATAAGTTTTATACACATCAAGATCAATACCAGTCTTACGATGTTGATTTATAACATATATACCCAATTTGAGCTCCATCGAATGGACCGTTTAAACGCTAGCGCACTTTCAAGAATTTTCCCCCATAGGCCATCATGTAAAAGAAATCTTTGCCGTAGCCCTGTAGGAAAACTAGAAGTCCTATACACCTCAAAATCCATACCGGTCTTAAAATGGTGGTTTATAACATATATACCTAATTGGAGCTCCATCGAATTCCCCGTTTAGAAGCTATCGTGTTCACTCACATACACACACACACACACATACATACATACATACATCTCGCAAAAATAGCATAAATGAATTCAGAAGACCTCCAAACGTGTCCATACACCCAAATCTCGAAGTCGAATTTTTTCATGATTATAATACTTTCCTTACAGGGTACATGTTCGGAAAGATAAAAAAAAAAAAGATAGGCAAACTCCAGGCAGCTCGGAGGATTAATGGTTAGCGCAGAGCGCGGCGTCCCACAGGTCCGGGGTTCGCATTCCGGGGTGGGCAAGGTCGACTCAGCCTTCCATCCCATGAGTGGGTCGATAAAATGAGGACCAAGCTTGCTTGAGGACTCAACAGTGAGGGCTTTGAGTCAGAATAGCCACCTAACCAGAAAATATGCTTCCGCACCCCAGAACCCATGGTCACGAAGGCGCGATTGGGTTGGGTAGCCCACAGGGTTCCCATTAGAAAAAAAAATTGGGGGAGATTTCTCACCCATCCAAAAATTTTGAGTGAGATTTCTGAAAGTTAAGTGAGAACATAAATATTGTTTACCATCATTTTATTTATTTATAGTACAACTAGCTGAAGTACCCGTCCTCGACGGGTTAGTGAATGAAAATTTCCAAAAAGCAAGAACTTTCGTCAGCATTGTAGGAGTACACAGAATGGATGAAGTACGTTGCCAAAGTAAAGAAAGCGATGTTATAATTTTTATGTATTGTTAAAATATTACAGGTTAAGAGAGTCACTAAGTAATATCATTTCATTCGCTTGAGTCGTCATTATGGGATGCGCGATCGAATATTTACGAATATAGAAATAATTTTCGCAAAATCTCAAAATCGAATCAACATCTTTGAAAAATTGGAAGCCTAGAATTTAAGTTGAGTGACAACCTATCCTGTCACCCAATTTCGTTTCATTCCCTGCAGTCTTTATTTCGTGAGGCTTGAGCTAAATTTCAGCATTTTAAAACGATTTTCGAAAAATCTCAAAATGTAAGCAAAATATTTTTAAAATTCAACGCCTATAAATTAAGATTACCTACTACCTATCATATCACTCAATTTCGTATCATTCGTATTAGTCGTTATTACGTGATGTTTGAAGAAATATAAACGTATTTTGAGAGAATTTTCACAAAATCTCAAAATCTAATAAAAATGTTTAAAAAATTGGACTCCTATAGTTTATGTTGAGCAACCATCTATCGTGTGACCCAATTTCATATCATTCGCGTTAGTCGTTATTACGTAATACGGGAACAAAGATTCACTGAGTTTTAAACGATTTTCACAAAATCTCGAAATCTGATGGATTTTTTTAAATTACATGCTTACAGTTTAAGGTGAGTGACCACCTATCATTTCACCAAATATCATTTTTTCACCTTTGCAGTTATTACGTGATGTGCGAACACAAATTTACGCAGTTTGAAATGATTTTCGCAAGATTTTTTTTTAATTCGACGCCTATATTTTAAGTTGAGTGACCACCTATCATGTCACTCAATTTCATATCATTCGCTTCAGTCGTTTTTACGTGATGCTTGAACACAAATTTACGCAGTTTGAAAGGATTTTCGCAAAATCTCAAAATCCAATCAGAATTTTTTAAAAACTGGACGCCTATGTTTTAAGTTAAGTGACCACCTATCATGACACCCAATTTCATATCATTCGCTTCAGTCGTTTTTGCGTGATGCTTGAACACAAATTTACGCAGTTTGAAACGATTTTCGAGAAATCTGAAAATCTAATCAAGATTTTTTTAAAATTGGACGCCTATGTTTTAAGTTGAGTGACCACCTATCATGACACCCAATTTCATATCATTCGCTTCAGTCTTTTTTACGTGATGCTTAATCAAAAAAAAGCGTCACGGACAGAATGACAGAATGACAGACAGACAAACTTTTTTTTGAGGGTCGCATCGGATTCCCGGGTGCTTGAAACGGATAGAAATCGGAAAATTTTTGAATTCCAAGAAATGTACAGACAAAAGTCTAATTTTATTTATATAGATTTCAATAACACAGATTTTTCCTTCATTGAAAAATTTTACAGCTTGATCCTATGGAAAACTTTCTAAATTGATATTTCCATCAGCTATTCTAATAAGATTGCTTAAATTTGCACTTGTGCACTGAAATCTGCACTTGAATTGTTAATGGATATTCAAAGTTAATGAATATTCCAATTTATTCAAAGAATCCCATCCAGTTTAACTAAGCAAAAGAATTATTAACTATAATATTTTATCTAGTGTAATAAAATTATATAAAATAACTTAATATTTATATAATATATTTATATAAATATTAAATTATATTATACTACAAAGTTGGTAAGATACAAATATGTGTAACAAAGTTAAAACAGATATTGCTCAGTTCAAATTCTTACTACAGTAAAATCTAAATTATCCTGCATTTAACCAAAAGATTTCAGCTTCCGTCCTTTTTTTCTTTTTTCTTTTTTTTTTTTCTCTTTTCTTCTTAAAAGATTGACTAACTCTTACTGTGAACCGCAACTAAGAACGGAAAGGGGGGGGGGGGTGAGTGCAAATTTCAAACTGCCAGAGGTTATCAGTAATTCCATGAATCGTGGTGGTATATTAAAAAAAAACAGATGAAATGCTCTCAAAACTCATACATGATGGACACACATACAAAAACATAACATTTTACAGCTGGCAAGCAGGAGGAAAAAAATAAACACGTCAGCTGAGCACCGATAGCATTCATTAATGTTCCCCCTTTGCATTCCGATGATTTAACTGTGTTATCTCTGAACAAAAACTCAAGAAAGGAAGGGGGGGAAGGGGGGGGGACGCTTCATTGCGGCCGCGGCACGCTCGTTATCCGACAGTAGTAGAGTCAAAACAAATTTTTGTATTTGTAAACTGGCGTTTTTAAACTTTCAAACAGCGTTTGAGAATACCTCGCGCTGCAATATTTTTTGCGCGAGATTTAAGAAATTTATGCGAGATTCTCGCGGTCTCGCACTCTAGCGGGAACCCTGGCCCTGGCCTTGGCCCCGCAGAGGGGCTGTTGCGCCAATGTTTGATTTTTGACTTTTGTTGTTTTGTTTCCAGTCTAAACAGGAGATTCATCAATAGAGAAATTCTTTATTTTGTATGGAAAAGCTACACAAAGGCTACCTGCCTAAGGCGGAGGATGCCTTGGTTGGAGGACTGTTTAAAAGGGTTATAACTCGTCTTCACGTTACATCTGGAGAAAACCGCCCAAAACTCCAAGATTATTAGATCGACGACCGCGCGAGAGACTAGAACCTTGGACCTCCACTTCAGCCATCTCCCAGTGTTTGAGTGGCTTTACCGCTCAGCGACTGGTTGGCAAGATAAAATAGAATTTCGTCTATAACTGTTACTACTGTATACTAAATCTTAAAGCAAATTAAATTTTTGGATGGCTGGCAAAAGTTGACTTTCGAGTCAAAATCAAAATATTTTCAGATTTCTTCAAACAGAGTTAGATATTCGAATGAGTGGCATTTTGACTTTGAAAAGGTTTGAGTGGCTACAATCAGAGACAAAGGAATGCAATTTTGGGGGGGTGGGGGCGGCTATTTGAAATGTATGTCCATATTATGAAATTAAAATAGGATCTCTTACATTTTTTTTGTAATTTCTTATTTCGAAATACGTTTGGGGGTGATCGTCTCCACATTCACCCCTTCCCCTTTCATCCGTCAGTGGCTATAATTTATACATTTCAGAAGTGCGCCCTTTCAAAAATCCAAGGTCTGCGCCCCCCATTGAAGCGACCAGTCCAACCCCGCGAACTCCCAACTAATGCTTTAGTTGCGCCGGCGAACGCACAATCTGTTCTGGAATGCCATTGGTGGAAAACCCACAGACCTGATCCAATGAAGTAAGTGGTGGGAGTTCGGGTAAATTATCCACTCGTCTTTCACTTCGCCTTTGCTAGTTGAAAGTAGAGATGGGCGGTTCGACTCATTTTACTGATTCGAATCTCAACTCACTCACTACTTCGATGATTCGAATCAGTGATTCGAATCTTGAATCAATAAAACAACTAAAGAAATTTTCCCTCTCTCTGCGCCGAAAGCCGTACTATTTAAACACCCTTCACCCATTCATCGGGTTTCTTCTCCGCTGAGTTCTCGGGCAGTTAGCATCTCTCTCTCCTTGCTCCAGTAAAACTAGTGTTTAAACTGCCCGAAATGAAAATACAGGGGAGCTTCGTATGACCCCCTGGGCCTGTAAGATTAAAAGGTTAAGTTTGGTGTCAAAGTATTCGAAATTTTATGTATCGATGGGGGTCCCAGAGGGGGGGGTCGAGAATCAATAAAAACGCGCTCCGATGGATAGTTTCAGAGATATACGTTAATTAATTATGGTAATTAGACTAATTAACCATGATTGAGGCTTAAAAGGACTGCAAACATGTAGAAATTGGCTCTGGGATGGTTTCCAGACTTTGGAGATGCCGTCGGAGGAGGCTAGTGTTTAAAATGCCCAAATTGAAAATATAGGGGAGCTTCGTATGACCCCCTGGGCCTGTATGATTAAAAGGTTAAGTTTGGTGTCAAAGCATTCGAAATTTTAAGTATCGGTGGGGTTTTGAGTCTAGGGGGGGTCGAGAATCAATAAAAACGCGCTCCGGTGGATAGGTTCCGAGATATACGTTAATTAATTATGGTAATTAGACTAATAAACCATGGAGCTGTTTTTCTGCGATGAGAGAAGAAGAAGCTTTCCGAGAGAAAGCAGTAGCAAAAGCATCACAAGCTGGTATTGATCTCAGGATTTTCTTATCGCCGGCCTCAGAGGCGTAGCCAAGGGGGGGGGTTAGGGGGGTCATAACCGCCCATGAGGAATTTTTTGCCATACAAAATGTATATTCTTCACTACATTATCATACACACGTATACATATATATGAGTTGCAGTAGTCATAACCCCCCCCCCATAAAAAAATTCTGGCTACGCCCCTGGCCGGCCTGTATTTTTGCCCTTTATCGAATTCGAGATTTCACTGAAATGAAAATGGGAATATCGGATATTTGATGTTGAAATAAAACCGATATGTCGATTTTTGGCCCAGTCCTACTGAGGGGCTGCTGCCCCCCCCCCCCAAAAAAAAATGGGACCCTTTACTTAGCTTACAATTGAACTTATCTTTAAATTTGATACCCAGCCCACCCCGAAATAAAATCCTGGCTACGCCACTGTCAATAACACTAACTACGCCACTGCTTTAGGCCCTATTTTGTATTTCTCTGAATTACGAAAGAAAATAAAATCATTCCCCTTAAACGAAAAACAAGGTAAAAAAAAAACAACGAAATCTGCTGCAATAAAGCGAAATGTTATTTTGCTTACTACAAAGTCCTTTTGTGAGAGCGCTTAATACCGCCCCTGTATCCTTCATTAAAAGTGACAAGCACAATCCTAACTTTATTTCATTCTATTACCCTTCACATGAAAATCCGCCACCATGTAAACTTAACGTTCCGTTTTTTTTTTTTTTTTTTTTTTTTTTTTTTTTTTTGAGGGTGGGGGCAGGGGGACATATATTGAAGTTAAAAGTAGAATAGGGATGTTTCATTAAATTTTAAACAAATATTAAATCAGTCAGACAAGTTGGAAGGAGGGATTTTCTTAATTTTTTTTTCGGGGGGAAATTGACCCCTCTTGCCCTTAGGAAGTAACGCCTATGCCCCCCGCCAAAAGCAAACGATGTTCGACCCACTCCACACCCACAGACAGATAAAACTTTAAAATCCGACCACCAACCAAGAAATGAAACACCAAAGATTCGAAAAAAAAAACTTCAATTAAATGAAACATCCTTTCAACTCTTTTCGACTCCTTTCGACTCTGAGTCGATAGAAGATTCGAAAAAACCCCTCCAATTAAATGAAACATCCTTTCAACTCTTTTCGGCTCCTTTCGACTCTGAGTCGATAGAAGATTCGAAAAACTAACGAATCTCAACGATAGTATACAATCACCGAAACAGAGCGAAACACTGAATCAGTAAAGATTCGTTGCTGCACCAACTCAGTAACCAACTCACCCACACCCACTCATTTACTGTTTCAAATCATCTATCGACTCAGAGTCGTAAAGAGTCGAAAAGAGCCGAAAGGAGTCGTAAAGAGTCGAAAAGAGTTGAAAGAGTAAGGGAAAATCCCTGGGAACGGCAAAGGGAAAATAAGTTTTTCTTCCCTTCGCACTTGGAATGTATTTCCCTTGAGGGCTTGAGATTCGAATCAGTAGAGAGTGAGTGTAAAGACTGAGCCACTCAGTACCAAGATTCGAATCACTGATTCGACTCATCGAATCATTGGCCATCTCTAGTTGAAAGTCTTTGTTTTGGTAAGACCATAAGTGATTATTTTTAATATAGTGCAATTTTACTACAATATTTTATAGATAAATTTTTCGAACGAGTACATACATCCTTATTTCTGTCAGAGGCGGATCAAGGCTATTGGGGGCTGGCGCACAGTGGAGTATTCGTATCAAAATCCTGGCCAAAAGTCGAAAATTTTAAATTTGTTTAAAAACAGTAATATATATGTTTTTGGATAGCCTAGTAACTGATGCATTATGTAATGCATGTTTTTCGACCATAATTCATATCCAAAAGATGCAACACTCGGTTTAAAAGCAAGTTTCTTCATTTACGGCAAGAGATTTCAACGTTTCCTATTACTTCGTCTTGCATTTTTTACGGGCTCTTTAAATTAATTTACTGATTTGATACTAAGTATAATTGTAGTAAAATATATGGATTTTAATTATATGTATCTATTAGCTTGAAAAAATAATATGACTTTATTTAAAAAAATTGTAAACTTTTTTTTTTCTAATTTTTTTTTAAAGATCCACATTTTAAAAAGCTTTTTGAAGGGGTGTCGCGGCTTGTCGCGCCTAATTTCAACTATAATCGTAATTATTACAGTATTGAGTGTCTATTCCAAGAAAAAAATGTTCCCCCAACATCCACCATTTTTATAAAAAAAATTATTTATATAGCGCCATTTTTGTTTTTTCGATAACTTTTCGACGGGTGATCGCAAAAGGGATACAAACATACGCGCTTGTATTTCTCATAAACTATAAATTATGTGCAAGTGTTAGGATAAAGGTATATAAAATTTCATTTCAGTTAAGATTTAACATCGGTATTTTAAATTCAGTATGTAATTTCTTATTTTTCTGATGCAAATTTGCTATAAGAAGAAAATTTCTACATATTCTAAAGTTGCCCTTTCTTAGTCCTGTAAATGATCCCATCTATTTACAGCTTAGTTTTCCATTTATGTAGTAAATTGTGTCCAAAGCAAAAGCTCCCCATTTTTGGATCTCAAAGGTTGGCAACTGTGACTTCGGGTCATTGGAGTGTGAGTGTGTAAACAGAAACACGTGCTAGCTCTTTAAGTCATTTTGAAGTGCTGGCTTGAAATAAATTACTTTCTCCTCCTGCTTGGAATCAGATTTTATGGGTTTCAAGTAGGCTTCTTTTAAGCAGTGTCCTTTTAGCTGCTCTAAACAAAGGCCAACGAAAAAGAGCAAGCTTTATTACAGTGAGACCCTACAACTTCTCTGCCAGAGGGGCCCGATGGTGGTCCCCCCCCCCCACTCTCTCTCTCCAAAAAAAAAAAAAAAAAAAGTGATTCTGAGTGAAGACGAATATCAGAGTTTAAAAAAATTAGAATGACAAAGTTAATCTTCAGAAGTCATTAGAAAACTAAGATCCCTATAGTAATTACATTTAGATAAGTAAAAAATCTAAAAATTTTTTTTATGATAAAAATTGATTTATAGATAAGTAGTATTATATTTATAAGTATTATTAAAGTATTACATTTATATATTTTTATTGTGGTTAAGGCGAAGCTACACGGCTATTTGCCTAACGGGAAGGTTGCCTTGGGCGGGGAGCTTTTTAAGGGGTTCTAATGCGTATTCACGTGACATCTGGAGAAAATCGCCCAAAACTCCAGACCGTTAGATCGACAGTCGCGTGGTATTATACAATATCAGTACTTCCCAGTAAGGGACACTCCCCGGACAAGACATTCGTTAGAAACCAACTTCGTGTCGTTTGGTGATATATCGCCAAATTTGGCGACAACGTTAAAACACATGAAAAATATTTTTGGCCAGGATTTTGACACAAATACTCCACTGTGTGGCGGTAAAATTAACGTTAAAACACATGAAAAATATTTTTGGCCAGGATTTTGACACAAATACTCCACTGTGTGGCGGTAAAATTTTGGAGGCCCCCCTAAGCCCAAGTTCCATTCATAATTTAGTGTACTAAGGGCACTATTAGTTTTTTTCGTGAGGGGGAGAACTGAACGATTTCACTCAATTCCTTTAACAATAAAATTAAACTCAACAGAAACTTGATAAAAGAATTTATAAAACTTAATCAAAAAAGAATTATGAACTGGCGCATTGATGTATCTTTTGCAAGTTCATCCATAAATTCTGTGATGAAATCAATCATTTTTGTGTCTGCCAAACTTTCCTATTCTATGTCCAATAAAGCCAAATGGTTGAATCGTTCTTCCCTATCGTAATTCTTAAATAGTTCTTCACGCGTTTTAAAACAGAAAAAGACCTTTCACCTGAAGCATTTGATATGGGTGGAGATAAAAATATTTTTAAAATCATTTCTACATTAGGAAAATTTTATGACATTTGTTGTGCAGCCATGGAAATTACACATGCATTTCTGTCAAGTTCACTGTTTTCTACCAAAAATAGCAAAAAAAGATTCTGTCCATTGACAAAATTTTAAATGTCTGTCACTTTTGCAAATATTTTTAGTTTTTTTTTTTTTAATCAATTTTTTCTTTTCCTCTTTTGATAATTTATCACAAAAAAAAGTACGTTAAAATGCTCTTAACTACTTTTACGTGTTCCATTCTTCCGAATTATTCGGATTTGGTATACTATCAATGAATTTACAACAAAAAAAATTCTCTTTTTTTCCAAATTCATAACTAGTGTCCTTGTTTTCATTGAAAAACACATTTCTTTTCTTGGAGTCTGGAATCCTGCCCACTGTCGTTATCAAATGATAACATTGACAGCTCAGTGTTTTGTGTTTTAAGGCAAACCTGCACGCGGGGTATCTGCCTAGGATGAGGGGTGCCTTGGTAGGAGGACTTTCTAAGGGGTTCTAACGCGTTTTCACGTTACATCTGGAGAAAACGTACCAAAACTCCGGACCGTTAGATCGACAGCCGCGCGATGGCACCCGATCTGGGACCTTCACACCTCGGCCGTCTACCATTTTCAGTGGCATAACCACTGTGCCATGGTGAGGCCTTGTCAGCTCAGATGCTGGTTTTCTCCGAAACTTAGCGTAGTTAGGACCCCTTAGAAAGACTCCCACGGAGGGCACCCCACCCATGGCTCGCGCTAGACTTCAAAATCTGCAAAAGTGAGAATCAATTTTTGAAAACTGCGAGTCAAAGTGCAAAAACTAGTTTTGTTTTTTTTCTGTTTCTTTTTTTTTTTTTTAATCTAAGAAAGAGAAAATAAAGACGTTCCTTTTTTCTCATGTAATTATTGATTTTCACCTAAATATTGATTTCTCCACAATGCACGATTAATATAAAATAGATTACAGACATGAGTAGCATAACTTTTTCAAATACAAATGTTAACCCTTTGAGGCGCAATCCTTTTCCAATGCTGAAAAAAGGGCAGCCGTTGCCATCGCTCGGCTTAACTACCAGCAAGATGGCGGACGATCGAAATGTTCATCGCGTGCCACAGATCGAGAGACCCTTTTTTGACGCAGCTGGCTGTGCCCGCCCATAACCACTGCAGCTGGCTGTGGCCGCACAGCCAGCTGCGTCAAAAAAAGGGTCTCGATCTGTGGCACGCGATGAACGTTTCGATCGTCCGCCATCTTGCTGGTAGTTAAGCCGAGCGATGGCAACGGCTGCCCTTTTTTCAGCATTGGGCAATCTATCCAGCCGTTCTCGCATTCATCCATTTTTCAGCAGATGTCAGTGCTGTTCAAAGTAATCGTGACCCTTTTGTGACGGGAAATAACGTGCTAAAAGTAAAGGATTCTCGTGGAGCTATGTCACCCGTCACTATTTTTATAGAAATCCAATCTATTCTTCGTGACTGGCAACAGTCAAAACGTCAGAGTTGGGTGTGCTCACGGCCAAGACACCGCGCGTTAAAGGGTTAAAAAAGTGATGAAAAATCGACAGAAAAAGAAGGAAATTAAAAAATATATATATAAAATTGTATTCGTGCATAAAATGCACATTTCAAGTTACCTTTTTTCCCCATACACAACTACTTAAGAAAAATTAAATCGAATTTAGCATTTTTCATAAAAAATCTTACATAGCATTAAATTATGAATATTTTATTCTTTACCTACATATTTTCTCTGTTTTACATTTTCAAAATATTGAATGCTTTCTCCAAAAGGAAATTCTGTTAATGGTGTGGTATTTAAACTTAAGAGTCGTTAAATTAGACAGATTTTCCCCTTTCACTGCAGTTCTGTAGCAGTTTTTAATCCTGTTTTGGACGCTGTATTGCACGTTCATAACAAGCACTGTTAACCCTTTAACGCGCGGTGTCCTTTGATGCAAATTTCTTGCAACTTTCATTTCTAAGTGCATTTGTTTGAAAGCTAAAATAGAAAAAAATGCGTGCCTTTTATAAGTAAAGGATTCAATCAATTTAATACATGTCAATAATTAAATACTATTTTAGTTTGTGTATTAAATTCTGAAGTCAATTTTAAAAAATCTGGATTGACTCCACTCGACTTTCCGAACACTTCCTATTTACCAAGCGTTTCAATAAATTTCATTCAACTCAAGAGGATCTAGTATTCAGGCACTAGTATGCTTAAAATGATCTGAGTGTATAGACGCAATGTATAAGAATGCTTTTTTGTAGCCCTATAAAACACTGTAGGGTTTACACTCGCTAAAATTTATGCTGTATGTAAGACAGTGACCTAGAGTATGCATAGATATAGACATAGGCGCACCAACGCTTGGGTGCGCCTATGCCTATAGCCTCCCACCTATAGCCTCCCACCTTAAGGGAGGGCTATGGGGGCTCAAGCCCCCCCCCCCCTTAAGGTGGAAAGTTTGAATTGAAATACTTAAAAAAATAAAAATTGTCACTCATGAATTATTACTATTATTATTATTTATTGTCTTCAAATTATTTCTAAAGAATTTTTTACCTAAAAAGATGACAGTTTTTAAATAAATACTTACAGAGAGTTTATGAAACACTTTTAAAGTCAGTTACAATATCACAGAAAAGATCAGATAATTATTTATGACTCTATAATGAGTTTTTGCTTGTGGTCTTGTGTTGTATGGGCAAATCAAGTGGTACAGAATATTTTGACGTTATAAGAGGGTTGTAACTATTATCGATCTCACTATAACCGAGTTCAGCAGTATTTTTATAGAAATCCAATCTATTCTTCGTGACTGGCAACAGTCAAAACGTCATACCCCCCTAAACGCCCCCCCTAAACTAAAATCCTGGGTGCGCCACTGGATATAGATAATTGGATGTCAATCGAATTATCGGATTAGGAGCTATCGCATGCACCGAAAGAAACAGCAGGAATTGAAGAGTAATAGCAAGCTACTCATTATTTTGGATTTCCTTTTGTCTTACAGAACGAATTAGCAATTATTTTTAATTTTAAAAGTAATCTGTTATGAAAGCGAAAACGTTTACATTTATATCATTTTCATGCAATCACTCCTTGGTGAATACGCTTTAGAACCTTTCAGAAAGTCCCCCGACCACGGTATCTCCCACTCTAGGCAGATAGCCCATGCATAACTCTGACTTAACAACACAAATAAGCAGAAAAATAGTTTGAGAAAAATAGTTTTTCATTCAATCTCTTGAAATTTTAATTTATTTATTATTTGTTTCAATTTAGTTTTTCCAATTTACATTGTGAGTTTAGTCAGCTTGGCTGCCCAATTTTAAAACACAGTAAGGGACACATTTTTCTAAATGGATTTTTTAGCATCTTTCGTTCTAAGAGAGTCGTGCGAACATGATTTACTTGCTACTTTTCAATAATTTAATTTTTTCGTAGAGATATCAAAATAGATAAACCTAGTAAATGCTTTTTTTTTTTTTCAATTTGACAAATTTAAAACAAAGTAACACTTTCAACAATTTTAAAAACCTTTGAAAGTGAACGATAAGTCTGCTCTAAGAGTTAATTGATTATAACAATAACGAATCAATAGAAAGTTTTGAAGAATAGATTCATTGGTAAGAATGTTGTGAGTTTTCATAATTGTTTATAATTTTTCATATCATTTGTTACGTTAAAATATATTTTTAAAATGCGTAAAATGAGAAAGTGATTTTATCCGGTCATGTTATCAGAAAGTCGTGATTTTATTTACTTTGCACTTACAGATTTCATTGCGAAAAAAAACCAAAGTATATATTAATTGTATTTATTATTTAATGTTAATAGCCGTTATTAAATAAATATTTATTGTAATATATTAAGACATAATACAGTGTGAGACGCATATCATTGGAAAAAATTAAATTAGAAAAACACACTAGCTTTGAATTAATTGGTTTTTTTATTTTCTGGTCATTGTTTAATTGTTATTAATTATTAATAACCAGATGTTTTCAATAAATAAAATTAAAAACTGTCCCTAATATTGTTTTTTACCTACAAAGTTTATTCTACTGATTTATTGCACAAATCGCTAATTAATAACCGAGTAAGTGCACATTCTGTTTTTGAATGGGTCAAATATAATTTTTTAATATACTTTTTAGCCCAGTAAGTGCAATAAATATCACAACACAAGTAAAAATGATATATATCTATATATTTTCTATATGTTGTCATCCTAATCTGTGACAATAATCAACGGTTAATTTGTTGTGTAAAAATACCATTTCGTGCGGCTAAAAGAAAATAGGTTTTATTGATTTTCTGGAAAATTTTAAATTTGTCCCTCACTGTGTTTTAAAATTGGGCAGCCGCGCTCTTGCCTGATGTGAAATAGATGTGAAATAGAACTAATTTAACCATCCAATAGAGATATTGATAAATTATTAAAGTGCCTGTAAGCCGATAAAGAAATATCGCATACAAGTACATTAAGTAAAGGATAATGATTACAACGAGCTCTTTTCCCAGATTCAAATAAAACATACCCATTTACTTTTTAAGAATGATTTTAACAATTTTGTCTTGCCATTCTCTTGCAAACCTAGTTAGGCCCTGGGCTTATTCATAGCAAGACCTTCTAATTCAATAAATGCATTTAAGATTTTGTTTTTTTTTTGGTACTACATCAGTTCTATTACTTCTCTGTAAAACAAATCCAGGAGCTGCCAAGAAAGTAAAAAGCTGAAGTACAAGGTAACACTGGCTTAGCCCCCCCCCCCCCCGAAAAATTTTCAGTTGTTATATATATATATATTGAAATTTGTAAAAATGGATCGTCTCAGAATCCTTGTTGTGTGATATTTGTCTAATCTTTCTGATAAACGTTTTCTAGATCCTTTCACATTGAGAACGGAGAAAAAACAAGTCAATAAAAAGGTTAAAAGGTACCTTTAATCATTAACACGAGATGACTTTCGACACGCCCGCCTACACACCAGAAAAATATACATCTGGGCAATATCCTACTCCCGGGATACTAAAAATGTCCCCCTCCCTATAACGTCAGCTCGTTACCGTTGTACCCTGTGAAGTATGTATCCCCAAGTGTTATCAGCTTTCATGGCCACCTGCGGTATTTTTAAACTATGGTGTATACAAAAAATATTACTTTCTACTAACGATAAAATTACAAGGAGGGGCACAAGCTGGCCCTTTCCCCCATCATTCCCAAGGTCCAAGACGCTCGTGTCTTTTTGACTTGTATGTTGTTGACTGTCCAGTTGGTGGGTTCGAATAGAGATTATGACCCCAAGAAAGTGCCCGTTGAATAGAAGTATAGAAGAAAATTTTAATAAAATTCCAAAAATTATACATAGTTTGCCCGCTAACAATGAAGACTCAAATCTACAGGAAGCGGAAAAAGCTATAGATGAACAGTTATTTGCAGAAAACTTCAGAAAGCACATCAGAAAAAGAAACTAAAGTAAATACTCAATATTTCATTGTGTGTTTTTAAATGATAATATAAATGATGACATGATACATACGACATAATATCTTCTTAAGTATGTTGAAAAATTTGTATTATCCTATTTTCATTAATATGTAGTTTAAGAAATGTTTCCTTTATTACCCACCCTTTCAACTGACAAGAGGGTAAATCTGTAATTTGTTTTTCTGTTCTAAAGTTTTATAAAACTTTATAAATACTATTTTATATGATCTGGTAAAGAATAAGTATTTGAAATATCTAGGGATGCACTTGATATTCGGCTAATTTATTAATATCCAAAATATCATCGGATTTCCGAATCACAATCACCGGATATCCGACTTCTCTTTCGGATATCCGGCTCACGACTCAATAAGATATATCCACAGTCCACCAAGTCTGTATTTTTTATATAAAAATTACTCTCAGTGATGTTTTTTTCTTATTATTTTTACTACTCACAGTTTTAAAATTTTTTAAATATTCTGAAGTGCTTTCTTTTGTAATTTAAAACCGCAACCAATGAAAACAGCAGTTTTGCTTTGAAATTAATCTGAAAAATAGGAGCTTAATACCTTTATTTTCTGATTCTAAAATAAGACATTAAGTTGCTCATTAAAATGTGACTTTCTATGAAATATATTTTTCTTCTAAGTTAAACAATTAAACAGACCTATTTTCATTTTTTGTTTTTTAAATTGTACGTTAAAACTTCGTACTTATGCAGGGTGCCGAAGTCCAAGCCCGAAATTTCAGCTAATAGGTATATAAAAGTCAATGACTTCATTGGTAGAATATCTTAAGTTTTGCCGTTTGTGCAAATTAAAGACAAATATAACAGCAAACTATTAATGCACTACCTAATTCGTTATATTAAAGTTTATCAAATAATATTAATTAGTTTATTTCTCCCATGAATCACTTTTTAAAATCTGTTTACAAGGAATACGTTCAACAAAAGAGAAATTTCTCGCAAGGCCGAGCCTAGTTTGGGCTCGGGCTGAATCCATACCATCTCTCGTGCCCACCCCCCTGACTTATGACTCACCAACTAGCGATGAGTGCAACCCTTCCCCCCTCAATAATTTTGAGAACTTATACGTTCTGGAAAGTTTTGTGCGTCTGTTTTTTTTTTTTCCTTTTTTTATTAAGAAATCAAATCCGGTGTATTTTTACTATTTAATCTTCCCAATAGTACGTAAGATGTACTTTGAAGGGATTTAATTAACAACTCAACACTTATTCAAGTCGAAAATTTGCAATTAATTATATTTTTTTAAGGCTACTTAAGTGCTGCAAAATATATAGAAAAATTCTATATATTTTGAACCAACTTTATTCCAAAAACCAGAATTTTCGAAGATTTTCTTCTAGTGACGTCTGTGTTATTTTAATACGTATTTTGTTAGCAATGTTCAGAAAATTTTCATCTTGTGATCAACCTTATTCCAAAGAGCAGAGTTTCGGAATTTTTTTTCAAGTGATGTCTGGGTTATTTCAATATTGTGTCTGCATTGTATACGTATAATATTCTAATCCAGTCACCAACCTTATACAGAAGGGCAAAGTATTTTAATATTGTATTTGAATTGTGTGTGTAGGGTATTTTAATCTAGTAATCAACTTTATTCCAGAAAGCAGAGTTTTGGATGATTTTCTTCAAGCTATATCTTTCTTATTTTAAATAAAAAAATCTAGTCATAAGATTTTCTAGGTTAATTATGTGTTACTGCATAAAACACAACATTTTGACTTATTAATTGCAATAAGACACTGAGTTAGTACAGCCTGTGCATTATAATTAAAGGTTTATTTTTTAAAATTAGCGTCGCTGTTCTGTGGCTGTTAATTATAAAAATAATAATAGGTTTGTGTTTGCGGGATCTTCATTATAAAATACAGGTTGATTCAAAAATAATGTGACCAATTTCAGAGCATCATAAAATTTTATTGAATTAAGTTATTTACACGAAATTTTCAATTCGGTTTCCTTTAGCATAGTACACAAACGTTTAGGTCAAGCCAAAAGAGCTTTTTAGACCATTTTTGGAGGTATTTTTCCAACTTCCTCTTTGATTGCTTTTTAAAGCCCTTAAAGTGTTCTTACCTTACGTCTATTACATTGTTCTTTTATCCCATAAAAAAATAATCGCAATTAGCACAGTCAAGGGATGATGGTA
>JAWZYV010000427.1:0-19370 GCA_038373885.1 Cheiracanthium punctorium | reverse complement strand
CAGCGTCCACCCTTAACGACGTGCCCAGTAGATGTCCGATTGCTTGATCCCTAGCAGTTGATCGAAATCTGTACCACCAGCCGATTGATATACAGGGGAACGCTGTATACCTCCCGTTTACCCGAAGCCGAGGCCAAAGCAATGTGTTGAGGTTTCTCCCGTGTCTGTGGAAATTCCGTAATGATGATTTCCTTTACGGGAACACCCCTCAATTACCAGGATCCCCATTTCCGGGGACACGGGTCTCCACGCACGGCCAACACGTGGGTAGTTTTCCGCCAATAGAAGCTGACAGCACAGGGCGACCGCAGCTTATAAAGGGGGGCCCTCACCTCCACAGAGGAAACTACACTGAGGGGGAAAAGGAAGGAGATAGCTAAGAGAAGAGGAGGGTAGGACATAGAAAAGCGAAAGATCGCTGGGGCCCCGGGATTGCGACACCCGTAAAAACCTAAAGTAGGTTTTTCCCCTGAGGGGGAGCTTTCTCTTGGGGATGGGGACATCAGTCGTTATTGGTATAGCAATTTAGAAAAATTGAGATTAAAAAAGTCCATAACTGGGACATCTAAAACAATTGCTAATCCAGAAAATATTCCAGCTAGTAAGGCTTAAGTCCCTTACTTCTACGACAATGTCACATGACTCCTTCCCCAGCAGGTGGATTCAATACAACCCCTTTTGAAAATTGTATGGATTCCCTTTTTTTCAACACCGAATCGTATGGATGCGGTAAGCCACGGCGTTAGAAATCATTTAGCAATTTTCATATTTTTAACATTATAATCTCAAATTTAAGCACGATGCGCCACCTGAAGATGGCATTTCTAATCAAAATTCTTCTGGGGATATGTTTGCCTGGTTCTGGTTGTGAAACTTATGTAAAGTTTTTTGATGTTATTGTGAAGTTCCCTACATATGATATTATTTTTATTTGTGGTGATTTTAACTTATCTGTAACAACAGGGTGTCTTAATGTTAATTGTTTGGATCCTATATTAAATGAACTATTTATTTTTTTTCAACTCTATAATTAAAACCAACTTAATACAGTACCTAACTGTCGCAACAAATTTTTAGATTTGATTTTGGCTTATATCAATTTTTGTAATATTTGGTTGAGCACAGTGATAGACCTTTGGTTTCTGAAGATGATTAATAACAATAGACAATTATGTTCCAACTCGGGCTGGTAAGAAAAGTAGTGGCATTGGTGGTTATGATTTTAAAAAAACTGATTTTTTTACTGTGTGGCATATATTTTCTGAGACTGACTGGAATTTTCTGAATGCTTTTAATAAGGTTGATGAAGCTGTGCATTGCTTTTATGTGTATCTATATGATGTTTTAAACCATACGATTCCTGTGAAATCTTCAAGAAAAAAATTCCCCTTTTGGTATTCCACGGAAACTATTAAATTAATTAAATGTAAAAGTAAAGTTCGTAGGCTTTTATTAAAAAGTGGGGATCCGATCATTTCCGATGAATTTAAGTATTTTAGATCTAAATTAAAGATCAGTATTGGTAAGGATTATGCTTCTTATTTGCAGAATACAGAAAATAAACTGATCTGACCCTAAGAAGTTCTTGTCTTATTTTAATAAGTGTAAAACTGCCAAATAACGCCTTATATGCTAAATTTACTAAGTACTGATTAATTGTTTTTTAAGTAATTTTTTTTATATTTCTAGTTAACATGGATATTGCGATGGTAAACGAGGACGCTGAGCGTCATTAGTACAAGATCTTCCTTAACTTATTGGCTACAATTGGTGACCCAGACGGGATTTGAAACTGCAACCTTCAAATGTGGTGACCGGTGCTGGCAGATGAAAGAGGGGAAAGAAGCAAAACAAATTTGACTTATTTGTAAAGTCTATTTATTAAACAAAAAGTAAAGAGCAAAAAAGATGCTATATGTTTGACATAATTAATAAAAATTGCAAGTTTTACTCCCTTGACCAAATTTAAAAAAAGAACCTATTTACAAAAAACAGTATAACATGGCTAGTAGGATGGTTAATACGGAGTATGTCTCACGGACGATGCAATACAGGCCTGACAACGCCTAGGCATGCTGAGTATCAAATGATCAATCTCATCTTGGGGAATTTTACACCACTCATCAAGCAATGCTCTCCGAAGTTCCGGTAGACAGGTGGGAGGGGGTTGACGGGCTGCAATTCGTCGGCCAAGCATATCCCACACACGCTCTATTGGATTCATGTCCGGTGAGTATGCTGGCCAATGCATACGGGTGATATCCTCCGATTGAAGGCATTCGTCTACAATGTTTGCACGGTGAGTACGGGCGTTGTCATCCATAAACACAAATTCAGCACCCATGGCGCCCCGAAACAAACGTACATGTTGTTCCAGAATGACATCCCGATAGATGTGGCCTGTCATCGTTACACTCTGAACATGCAGGTCAGTTCTGGAACCAAGAATAATTCCTCCCCAAACGAGCCATCCTGCACCACCGTAACGGTGTCTTTCAATGGTGTTCTCTTGGTGGTAACGGGTACCTGGCGCTCTCCAGATGAATGTCCGGCGAGAATCAGACTCCAAACTAAACCTGGACTCTTCGGAAAACATCACACAAGACCACTGTTGCGGTGTCCACAATGCATGCTCTCTACTCCAGGTTAATCGCAGGCGACAGTGAGTTGCGGTAAGTGGAACACATCTGACAGGCCTACGAGCATATAACCAATGTGCCCTAAGCGTCTGTACACGGTCTGCCTTGAAACTGTCGTACCGGTAGCTGAAGAGAGCTGACGAGAGAGGTCTGATGCTGTACTCCGTCTGTTTCTTTTGGCAGTAACTGCCAAATGGCGGTCCGCATTCGGCGTTGTAACTCGGGGGCGACCTGTGCTGTAACGTCTACTCACATTACCATCATCTTGGAATCGTTGCCAAAGCCTGGAGATGACACTCTGGGCGATTCCAAGTTCCTCGGATACTTCCAGCTGGGTACGTCCACATTCCAGTCGTCCGACAATTCTGCCACGTAAAACATCATCCAAATGCCTCCTTTGTGCCATAACTATGCGGTTTTTGCACTGAAAGGCTTTCACAGCGCTTGTGAACAATTTTACTTCTTTGCCACCATTCCTTATATACCCCTCTCTTACACTCTCGTCATTGTGACGTACCATCCACGCCATCTGGTGGTTTCCTGTAATTTGCATATTCTTCTTCAAGATGTGTGTGATCATTCCACAGGTGAAATTTTTATTTTAGAGATCAATTTCTGCGTGATTCTGAATTATCCTTAACTTATGGACACGAGTGTATTTTTGAATAGGTTTGTGCCATACAAATATCAGTTAAAACAGTGTACTTCAATCGTATCCGGAAAAGAAGGTTAGATCATTGGAGAAAGGGAAACATATACGAGAAGTTTCACCCGAAATTTTGTCAAGTCCAGGATGAAGGCAGTTAAAAAAATTAAAAAAATTATTTAAAAGCATTTGTTGTTAAAACGTGATAAAGGGAGACTCGGGTATGGCAATGAGTACAGTAGTGCAGATTTACCAAAAATGGTGCAATACAAATAGTTTTAATATTTTAGTAGAGACCATATTCTTTGACGTTCATGGTGTTTATGAGCAAGTTCATTGTGACCAATACAGAGGCGGTACAAAATAACATCGTGCTTTTTGTAAGAAAGAGAAGGTTAAAGGGCGAGAGATTTATGTATAGTATGGATTTTATTTTCAATTTCGTTTTCCTATTCTTTGAGCTACTGGGTTTTTTTTTTTTTTTTTTTTTTTTTTTTTACACACAACTTACCAGGCTTTACGTCACTAAGATAGTGGACCAGAGTAAGAAAGAGTCGCTCACTCAGCCAATGAGTCTGCCTTGTCATTGGAGCGAGTCCCAATATGGCTGGGTAACCAGCAGAAGAGAATTTTAAAAACCCCGATTCGTGAGCTGTTTATGCATATGTGGGACTTTGGTAATGTAAATATGTGTGATAGAGCGAGATTTCAGGTTTTCTGGAACACTTAGAATCCGAGTATATGATGCAGTCCCCCCCCCCCCCTATTCTCAATATATAAAGACCTTCATAAATGGCGAGTGATACAGCAGTGAAAACAGAACAAAGAGAGGGTAGAGTATAACTGTATGTGTGAGTACGATTTATAAAAGAAAAATGACTAATTTCCAGACTTGGAACTATCAGTGCAAGCGTGTTATTTTCGGAAAATGTACATAAATGGTGATGGAAAGGTGTTGATAAATTCATGCATCAGTGTTCTCTTTTATGAATCCTTTAAAGTGTTGCAAGTAAAAGCAAAGCGGTCACCCCCCCCCTCCAATGAGGCATTATAGACCACATTTACAATGTTCATATATTTACCACTTTTCTTTTCGGAACAGGAAACGTTTTTCAAAAATCAGTTTTCTTTCAAAATACACTTACGATTTTAATGTAGTTGCGACCAGTCATTTTTGTGCAATCTAGGTAGAGCTCCGGATCTGGATGGATCCCACCCCCCAACATCTTCTCTATTGAAATATTGAAATCATTTGTAATGCAGACTTTCTGGCTATGATTAATTTGTTGGTTGGTTGGGGTTTAATGGCACAAGGTCCAGAAAGGACATACTGCGCCAGACTATGTGTATATATAGTAAAATATGAAGTTTTCAAGTAAAAACGTGTTGCATAAGACATGTAAAGCTAAAATCTGTGAGGTCTAAAAACGGTAAAAGCAAACTGTAGAGAGGTAAAAAGGAGATAAAAATAAGTCGAGGACATCTGGATGGGGGCTCCCATCCAGATACCAGTCAGAGAAAAGTGTATACTTTACACTGAGTAAAAAATATTGATACGTCGAAGAAATGCAAACAAATTACGGTGTGGGATTTCACCCAATATATCGTCAAGTTTGGGATGAGAACAGTTAAAAAGTATTTGGTAAGAATGGTTAAAAGCAGTGCATGAGGTTAAAAGATGACGAACAGTGAGGCTAGTATGACAGTGGGAGCACTCTGGAGCAGGCTCACCAAACAGTAGGTGTTTATGAGTCAATCTGGTATGACCAATCCGGAGGTGTGTCAATATAACATCTTGTTTGCGATAGGGTAATGTGGACCAATGAGTGATAGATGGGTGAATATTGTGAAGTTTATTCTCTGTTTGGCCGTTCCAGTCATTCGTCCAGCTGTTTTTAATTATACAGAAGACACCAGATTTTATATCATTAATGGGGATTTTACCAGGGTAAGGGACTGTAGCACCTCTGGCTTAAAGGTCAGCCTCCTCATTGCCAGGGATTCCGACGTGGTCTGGAACCCAGCAGAAGAGGACCTCTAAACCCCGTCTCGTCAGCTGTGCATGCAACTGCAAAATTTTGACAAGATAGCCATGGGTCATTGTACAGGATTTAAGGCTTTCTAGAGCGCTTAGCGAATCCGTATATATAATGGTATGTTATTGGTTCTTTTTACTGATATAAGAAAGGCCCTCGTAGATGACAAGCAGTTCAGCTGTGATTACGGAGCAAAACTTGGGAAGAGTGTAACTGCAAGTTAGGGTACGATTTGTATATGCAAAGCCAACATGATCTGCAGACCTGGAGCCGTATGTATATAAGTCTTCATAATTTTGGTAAGTGTCCCTATGATGATGGAAGAGTCGTTGGTAAATATGGGCGTCAGTATTTTCTTTCTTATATCCTTTAAAGGGCTGCAAAATAACGATGTGATGGGCATTCCAGGGTCGTATCTCATTTGGAGAATGAGAAAAAATGTATCTGAATTAAGTGGGCGTCAGCGATGTTCCTTCCTACGAGCCCTCAGTCCAAACGGATTTATACAGGATGGACGATTTTGGTAAAGACGATCCTGTTGGTTATCTAAAGCCGCAGCCCTCAAAATGTGTGCGGCATGAGAAATGGTTGGTTGGTTGGTTGGTATTTAATGGCACAAGGTCCAGAAAGGACATACTGCGCCAGACTATGTGTATTTAGAATAAAATAACGCTTTCGCGTAAAAGTTGTTGTATAAAACATGTAAAGCTAAAATCCGTAAGGTCTAAAACTGATAAAATCAAACTGTAGAAAGGTAAAAAGTAGATAAAAGTAAGCCAAAGGCCTTCTGGATGGGGGCTCCCATCCAGATACCAGTCAGAGAAAGGTGTATATTTCACACTGAGTAAAACAGATTGATACGTCGAAGAAATGAAAATAAATTACAGTGAGGGGTTTCACCCAATATATCGTCAAGTTTGGGATGAGAACAGTTAAAAAATATTTGGTAAAAATTATTAAAAGCTATACAAGAGGTTAAAATGTGACGAATGGTAAGGTGAGATTGACAATGTGAACATTCAGGGGCAGGTTCGCCCAGAAGTAGGTGTTTATGGGTGATTCTCGTATGACCAATGCGGAGACGAGTCAAAATGACATCATGATTTCGATATGAAAGGGATGACCAATGAGTGAGGGAAGGTCGGATAGAATGCAGTTTGTTTTCAGTTTCACTATCCCATTTACTGGTCCAACTGCTTTGTACTATGCTAGAGGTACAGGACTTAATGTCATTGTATGCGAGATAGCCAGTGTAGGGGATTGTAGCTTGCCTGGCTAAACTATCCGCCTTCTCGTTGCCCAGTATCCCAATATGACTGGGTACCCAACAGTAGAGAATATTGTATCCACGATTTGTCAGTTGTTCATGCAGACGTAGCACTTTGGTGATATAGCTATGAGTGAAGGAGCCCGATTTTAGATTGTTTAGTACACTGAGGGAGTCGGAGTAGATGATATACATTTTTGTAGTCATTTTAGAGATATATAACAGGCTTTCATGGATGGCAAGTAATTCAGCAGTAAAGATTGAACAGAACGGAGGGAGAGTATAGCTGCAGGTATAGTTACTTCCAACGAAGGCGAAGCCGACATGATTCCCAAATTTGGAGCCGTCAGTGTATATTTCTGTATATTTTTTATATCTGTTTTTGTGGTCTGAGAACAACTGTTGATATATTTTTGGGTCAGTACCCTGTTTAGTAAAGCCATTAAATGGTTGGAGGTACGAGGTCTGCAGTGTAGTCCATGGTGGCGTTTCATGAGGAGAATTAGGGGAAACTTTAACATTCTCCAGTTGGGTACCAACTAGACTCCTACGGATCCTTAAACCAAAGGGAGGAGTGCATGAGGGGCGATTTCCATATTGGCGGTCCAAATGTGTGTCCGACAATGCGTCCCCCAAAGGGTGGGAGGGATGAGACAGGATGCGAAAATAATTGTTTAATGATAATTTGTGACGGATGTGGATGAGAGATGGCTCATGACAAGTGATATAGAGACTTTGTATGGGTGATGTTCTAAAAGCTCCAGAACAGAGGCGTAGTGCAGTATGATGCACTGTGTCAAGTTTTTTTAGGGCTGACCTACATGCAGATCCATACACTCCACAGGCGTAATCTATTTTGGATCGAATTGCTGCACGGTAGATACGCAACAGGGCGTCACGCTCCGCTCCCCAAGAAGTGTTAGTTAATACCTTTAGGATATTTAGGTCCTTATCACATTTGTTGCGGATATAGGAGATATGGTTAGCAAAGGTCAATTTTCTGTCAAAATATACCCCTAAAAACTTAGCGGAGTCACGTATTTCTATTTTTGAGCTGCCCACATAGAGCTCAGGATCAGGATGGATCCCTCGTAAACGACAGAAGTGCGTACTGACAGTCTTTTCCGCAGAAATGTTAAATCCATTTGTGGTACACCATTTTAGGATGCGATTGATGGTGTTTTGGAGCTGACGCTCAATGCAACGCATGTCCTTTCCCTGACAAGAAATTTGAAGGTCATCGACATATAGGCTTCCGTGAACAGATGGAGGTAATTGATTGAGTATATTATTGATTTTTATTGAAAAGAGGGTAACACTTAAGACAGAGCCCTGAGGGACGCCCTCTTCTTGAACGAAACTATTTGATTGAATGCCGTTTATTTGTACTCTGAAATTTCGAAGTGAAAGGAAGTTCTGGATAAATATTGGAAGGTTGCCACGGAAGCCTAGATTGTGGAGATCCCGGAGAATACCATATCTCCAGGACTTGTCGTATGCCTTTTCTATGTCAAAGAAAATAGAGATTAAGTGGTTTCTTCTTAAGAAAGCGTTACGAATTTGAGTTTCTAGATATAGTATGTTGTCAGTAGTTGATCTGCCCCTGCGGAAGCCACTTTGGTAAGGGTGTATATGGCCCTCTGTTTCTAAAACGTAAACTAAGCGTGCATTGATCATTTTCTCCAGCAGTTTGCAAAGGCAACTGGTAAGGGCTATGGGTCTGTAGTTATTAGGATTTGAGGTGTCTTTTCCGGGCTTTGGAAAGGGTATGACTATGGCATTTCTCCAGGAGGAAGGAAAGGTATGTTCGTTCCAGATTCTATTAAACAGCTGTAGTAGATTTGCAAGGGAAACGTGAGAAAGGTGTTTTAGCATTTCATATGTGATACCATCGGGACCAGGAGAAGTGTTCGGTAACTGTCTGAGTTGATTGGTGAGTTCATGGATTGTAAAGATACTATTATAAGAGTATTGCGAAGAAGTTTTAAAGTTTAGTTTTTGCCGTTCAGATTGCAGTTTATGGGTATTAAAGGTATTTGAGTAAGAGGTACTACAAGAGGATAGAGCCAATGTTTCGCCGATGGTATTTGCAATGTCTGTAATATCAGAGATAATTTTGTTATTGATGGATAGGCAAGGTATGGTAGGGTTATTGTATATTCCCATAGCTCTTTTTGTTTTTGTCCATAGCTCCTTACTAGAGATTGATGTAGTGATGCTGGAGACATATTGCATCCATGATTCCTTTTGAGATTGCCGCCTCACCCTGCGGGCGACTGCTTTTGCTTTTTTAAAAAAGATAAGGTTTTCAGTTGTGGGATACCGGCGGAAGGTACCCCAGGCTTTCTGCTGCTGCTTTTTGGCTAGGGTGCATGCAGCGTTCCACCACGGTTTTTTATTTCTGCGACAGCTTGTGCCCGATTTCGGTATACTATTATCTGCTGCCTTAATGATAGTGGACGTGACTTTATTGACGACCTCGTCAATAGTGCCTTCTATGATATTTTGGGATATTGTTGATAGTGAAGTAAAGGTCTGCCAATCTGCCTTGTCGTGAATGTATCTGGGTATTGTTGAAGTTTGGCTTGGATTAGTATACAAAGGAGAGAGAATGATCGGAAAGTGGTCACTATTATGTAGATCACCAGAAGCAGAGAAATTATACAGTGGGAGGATTGGAGGAGAACAGATAGCAAGGTCTATTGCATGAAATGATTTTGTGGGAAGATGGAAGTAAGTGCTGTCACCATTATTCATAACACACAGTGAAAAGTCGGTTAGGATTTGTTCTATTTGTTGGCCTCTATTGTTGGTGTCTTTGCTGCCCCACAGGGGACTGTGGGCATTCATGTCCCCTAGGAGTATGAAAGGGGGAGGAAGTTGCTGGACAAGGTTATTGAGCAAAGATCGACTAATTGTTTCATTAGGAGGAAGATATATACTGCAGATTGTAGTGAGATGTTTAAGATGGATTCTAATAGCGACAGCCTGTAAAGGTGTGTTGAGATTTAGAGTACAATAGGGATAGTGATTATTTATTAGGAGGGCAACTCCGCCGGAGGCCCTTTCCCCTAGCACATAATCCTTTCTAAGGACAGTATAATTGTGGATTTGAGTGTGCTTATTGGGTTTGAGGTATGTTTCCTGAAGTGCGAGACAGGCGGGATTGTGATTGTAAATAAGTGTTTTGAGGTCGTCGTTTTTGTTCTGAAAACCGTGGCAGTTCCATGACAGCAACAATGCCATAACTATGTTACGTTAGGGGCATTGTGCGTTGTCGTGGTAATCCCTTTAGGGTTATTAGGTGGCTCAATGTCTTCATGTTCCATCGATTCTTCATCCGATATTTCTGATTCCGAGGGTGATAATTTTAAAATTGAGTCATCTATATGTGGTTGAGGAGGTATTTTCCTTGTGCTGAAACGGTTGTGTTTTAATTTGTAGGTTGCTGCTTTACTGATTGTTGGTCTGACTTGAGTAGAGCTATTGCTGTGAGATTTTTTCTTAGTTTTCTCTGGTGCAGTGGCGGAACTGTTTTGTTTATGGACTGATTGTTTACTTGTTGATGTCTTGGAAGAGGAAGGATGAATGACAGGGTCAGTCTGAGTGGCTATTGATTTAGTAGGTTTTGTTGCGGCTGCATAGGACAGACCAGGTTTAGGGGTACGGCTTTCTATTATTTTACGGGCTTCTGGATAGGAGAGTCTTTGAGTGGCACGCAGGGACTGGATTTCTTTTTCGAAAGCCCATTTTGGGCATGACTTGGAGTATGACGGATGTTCCTGTGCACAGTTTATACATTTTGCAGCTGCAGAGCAGGTTTCACTGTCATGGCCGGAGGCACCGCAGCGGGCGCAGGCCGGTGACCCACGACAGGAGGTTTTAGTATGGCCGAACTTTTGACACTGGAAGCAGCGAATGGGATTCGGTATATATGGTCTAACAGGACATAATAGATAGCCGGCTTTGATATGGGATGGAATTGTGGGAGACTGGAAAGTTAAAATAATATGTTTGGTGGGGATTAGTTGATTATTGCGTCGGATAGTGATTCGACGCACAGCACATACTTTTTCATCACTTAAGTTTTCTAATAGTTCAGCTTCAGAGCAGTGCAAAAGTTCAGGTTCAGATACGACTCCACGTGAGATGTTTAAGGATGTATGGGGTGTTACTGTGACAGGTTTTAGGCCAAAGTTTTTAATCCTCATTATTTTGGATGCTTGTCTATTGCTTGATACTTCAACTAACAGGTCTCCAGATCTTAATTTTTTAACTTTTTTGACTTCTCCTACATTGTCAGTGATACATTTGTGTATTAAGAATGGTGATGTTTCAGCAAAGTTACCTTCAACATAGTGGATGATGAAGAATCGAGCATTCATATTTAGAAATTGTGCATCAGTATTTTCAGTGGGAGTAGACTGCGGAGCATTGACGTGAGACAAAGAATTTTGTAAAGCCATGTTGGGGAAATTGAGGTTCGGACCCGACCGCACCACCCACCACGGAGCCCAACAAGGGGGTGTGCAATTTCACACCAGTGCTAGTCGGGTCTATACGCGCACAGTACATCCCTTAGGCAGCATCCACCCTTAACGACGTGCCCAGTAGATGTCCGATTGCTTGATCCCTAGCAGTTGATAAAAATCAGTACCACCAGCCGATTGATATACAGGGGAACGCTGTATACCTCCCGTTTACCCGAAGCCGAGGCCAAAGCAATGTGTTGAGGTTTCTCCCGTGTCTATGGAAATTCCGTAATGATGATTTCCTTTACGGGAACACCCCTCAATTACCAGGATCCCCTTTTCCGGGGACACGGGTCTCCACGCACGGCAAACACGTGGGTAGTTTTCCGCCAATAGAAGCTGACAGCACAGGGCGACCGCAGCTTCTAAAGGGGGGCCCTCACCTCCATAGAGGAAACTACGCTGAGGGGGGGAAAAGGAAAGAGATAGCTAAGAGGAGAGGAGGGTAGAACAGAGGAAAGCGAAAGATCGCTGGGGCCCCGGGGTTGCGACACCCGTAAAAACCTAAAGTAGGTTTTCCCCCTGAGGGGGCATGAGAAATGATACGGTAATATGGATAGCCCATGGCGAATGTATGTGAGGGATGGTTCATGACAGGTGATGTACAAACTCTGTATAGGGGAGGTCCTAAAAGCTCCTGAACAAATACGTAGTGCAGAGTGATGCACCGTGTCAAGTTTTCTTAAAATAGATTTGCTGGCAGACTCATAAGCACAGCATGCATAGTCCATTTTCGAGCGAATGACAGCTCGATAAATGCGTAAAAGGGCATCACGGTCAGCTCCCCAAAAAGTATTTGTAAGGACTTTTAAGATGTTTAAATTCTTTTCACATTTGTTGCGGATGTAAGAAATATGTGTAGCAAAAGTTAGTTTCTTGTCAAAATGGATACCTAAAAATTTAGTAGAGTCTTTAACGTCAATTTTTGTGCGACCAAGATACAGGTCAGGATCCGGATGGATCCCTCGTCTTCGACAGAAGTGTACAGAAACAGTATTTTCGGCAGATATTGTGATGTCAGAGTGTCGGCTCTCAGCCCTCTCCGCCCCCCACCGACAGTGGAAGAGATAAGAAGAGAAGGCTATTGACCTCCGTCGAGGGAGGACGTGTTTTCCTTGTGGTGGCGATACCACCGAGTTAGAAGCAGCGTGGTGCTGGCTTCCAAATTTATTTTAAATGTATTCTTTATGTTATTCGTATGCAAATTTTTAATCCAGAGAAGTATCATCATTATATATGTATATATATCTTAATAAAGGAAATCTGTATTAAACCAAGAAGTACAAGGTGTATATTCGAGTAGGTGGAGGAACATCACACGCTCTCTTTCGAGAACCAGAGAGCTTTAGAAAAGGTAGGAGCTCTTTGACTATTTCAGTGAATCTATATTGATGATTATAAGCAGCAGTTTTATGAAGAATTGTATTAAAATTAAGTATATTGCTATAGAATTTTGATTGAAAAAAAAATAAGATGTTCAATATAAAGGGACTGAGAAAAGAAGACTTGGTTGTTGTAGCTAAAGAGTTAGGTCTAACGGTCGAGAGTGACCATCGAATTATCGATTTGAAAAAGTTAATCGAAGAAAGTCCACAGTATACGTCGGATTTCGATTTTGTAAAAGAATTTTTAATTTCCACAGTAGAGGAACGGAAAGAGCGCGAGAAAAAGGAAAGTGAACGGTTAGCATCAGAGCAGAGAGATGATAAAAGGGAGCAAGAAGAACGGGATAAATTAAAAGAGGAACATGAGGAGCATTGGAATTGGAAAAAGTCAGGTTAGAACTCGCGAAGGCACAGTTAGAGATCGCGAAAATTCAGGCGGATAATAAAAACGTAAATACGATTTCAGAGGAGCAAAATTTAAGTGTCATTCCACTGGAGTCACTGATAAAGAGTATTAAGACTTTAACCCTGCCAGTGCCCATTCAGCCCGAAACATGGAACCTATTTTTCAAATCATTAGAGAGAGCATTCGAAATAAAAAAGGTCGAGAATAATTTGAAGGTAGAAATTTTATTAAATTTATTAGGTGAACGAGCTGCACATTTATTAGTGTATATTAATGCGGAGGAGATGAAGGATTATCAAAAGGTCAAGTTGTTAATATTACAAGAGTTTCATCCGACCCCAGAGGCTTGTTTAGAGAAGTTTTTATCCGCAAAGAGAAACAAAAATGAAAACCACATGCAGTTTGCTAGTAGGTTGAGGGCAAATTGGGACTTCTATTGCGAACTGAGGAAGGTAACCGATCTAGAAACTTTAAAAGATTTGATAGTTAGTGATAGATTATTAGATTCAATAGACCCTGACACGAGAAGTTACATTCTTCTCAAACAGAAGGATGACTGGTTAAAACCCAAACAAATAGGAGAATTGTGCGACAGCTATTTTACATCTAAGGGGAAAAGTTTTTCGGAAATTTATAGGTCAACTAGATATGGTAATACCAATAACCCAGGTGTAGACCCTCATTCAAATTTAAAATATGTCCCACCCCCTATGAGGAATAGTTACAATAATAAAAATAACAATCCAGCTAAAACGTGTAAATTATGCAAACAAACATCCAACCATTTGCGATTTTGCCCAAATAATAAAGTTAAACAAAATGTGCCTGAAGTTTCGCTAACCGCAATAAGTCAGAAAGGAAAAAGTAAGGAAGACGATAAATTGCCAGAGTGAAAGCCGAATATTTCGATATCGAAAGGGTTCAGAAATTACAAACGCTAGAGTATGCAGACATTCAAATCGAGGGGAAAAGAGTCAAAGCATTGATTGACTCCGCTGCTCGAAATGCCCGTTATAAGACGCGATCAAATTTCGGAAACTTTTGATACGGATGAATATTCTAAAGTAAAGCTTGTGTCCGCATTCGGCGAGGAAATTACAGCAGAAGTGCGAACATTACCCATTGCATTAAAATCACAAGACCCAAACTATTCGTATAACGAGGTAAACATTCTATTCGCCGTCACTGATAAGCTGACAGTCCCCTGCATCATTACGCCACAAATTTACGAGCTACTTCAAAGCGCGTGTTTGCCTGTGTTAGGAATTTTCGAGTGGAAGAGTTCGTCCGAGAATTTATTAGGAGGGAATGTAGGTCAAAGCCAGCCAGAGAATGTACAGCTGGCCCCTCGCGAACAAGCTAGAGAAGATGTGTCTAAATACGAGCAGACCCGATGTCAAACAGCAGTTATCAACAAATCCGAAGAAGTTTCTGGCGAAATTAATGAGCAGCTATCAGATGCTACTCTTTTCAAAAAACAACAAGAGGAGTGTGAAACTTTGAGAGAGGTCTGGGGATTTGCGAGGCAGAATAAAAATAATTATTTTTTGATATATGGATTAATTTATCACAGGGATAAAATTTTGGGAGAGAAAGTAATCCAATTAGTCGTACCGAAAGTTAGGAGGGAACAAGTTTTGAAGTTAGGGCACGAATCTGTTTTCGCCAACCATTTGGGAATGCGAAAAACGAAAGAAAGAATACGGTATTCATTCTTTTGGCCGAGTATGTCAAGGGATATAGAGGAGTATTGTAAATCTTGTAAGGAATGTCAATTAAGGAGTAGAGAAAGAGAGAGAGATAAAATCCCTATAACACCAGTACCTAGACCTCCGTTCCCTTTCGATCAGGTTAATATCGATATTATAGGACCGATTGAACCCCCGTCGGCGAGGAAACATAGATATGTCCTCTGCTTGGTCGACCAACATTCAAGGTGGCCGGAGGCGATTCCCCTTCGCGCTATTACTGCTAAAGCGACGTGCGATGCGTTGTTAGAAATATTCATGAGGACAGGGATACCCCGAATTATAGCTAGTGACCAAGGGACAAATTTCGTATCAAAGTTGACCCAGGAATTTCATGACAGGTTAGGTGCACACCCTAGATTTGCGACCCCAGGACACCCGGAAAGCAGCGGTTTAGTGGAGAGGTACAATCAAGTTTTTAAAAACATGCTACACCACATTATTCGGAGAGATCCAAAAAATTGGGACAAACATATACCCTACTTGTTATTTGCCTATCGAGAAATACCAAATTGTACCACGGGAGTGTCACCGTTTAAGTTAATGTATGGGAGAGAAGTAAGGGGGCCGTTGACAGTGTTAAAATCGTCGTGGGCAGGTGAAATCCCCCTACCCATAAACATTGGGAAAAGCGCCGTGGAGTATTTGCAGGAATTAAAAACCAATTTAGAAACAGCCGCCGAGCAGGCTTCGTTGATATCAGAAGTAAAGCAAGGCGCATACGCAAAATATGCTAATAGAAGAGCAGTATACAAAGAATTTCGTCCGGGAGACCAGGTTTATTTATTGATCCCCGATTCCACAAATAAATTATACGCTAGGTGGACAGGGCCAGCAGAGATAGTGTATCGTGTTAACGCAGATTCGTACAAAGTTAAATTGCCCGACGATACTGTGAGACATGTCCATGTAAATAAAATCAGAAAATTTTACAATAGAGTACAGGCAGTAGGTGTCATTTTCGAGAAAGAAGAAGAGTTAGGGGAGGTTCACCCCATTCCTAACCGGAATAATAGTTCCGAAAAGAGCAATTGGAGCGAAGTTGATCTCGATCATTTAGACGATGAGCAAAAGGAAAGAAATCTACAAACTACTGCAAAAGTATGAACCTCTATTTTCAAATAAGGTTCAAATCGCTAGAGTAGATGAGCATAAAATCCGCATAAATAATAGTGAGAGGAGGAAACCCCACCTCTATCGAATACCAGAAGCATTGAAACCTCGAGTTGATAGCCAGATAGCAGAACTATTGCAATTTGGACTAATCGAAGAAAGTGATGCGGAAATCGCGCACCCAGTGGTATGCGTGATGAAGAAGGATGGTACATTAAGACTTTGCGTGGATTTCAGAGCTCTTAAAGCAGTTACCAAACCCGACGACTTCCCCATGGAGAATGCCACTGACTTAATGTTCGCTATTGGCAAAGCAAAAGTTATTTCCACGATCGATTTATTAAAGGGATACTGGGCTATCCCGCTCGAAAGGGAGAGTCAAGATTTAGCATCATTTAAAACGCATAGATCCCAATATCGCTTCAAAGTTATGCCGTTTGGGTTGCGCAATGCAGCCGCGACATTCCAGAGGGTAATGAATAAGGCCCTCGCAGACTACAAAGACTTTGCCCGAGCTTATATCGATGACATCGCCGTATTTTCCGAAAACTTGGACCATCATATTGACCATTTAAACACTGTGTTTACTAAGCTACAAGAACTGCATTTTTCGGTTAATCTGAGAAAATGCACCTTTGGTAAGCCACAAATAAAATATCTGGGTCATATTGTCGGATCTGGCAAACACCATACAGACCCCGACAAAGTGGAAGCCATCCGAAGGTTGGCTCGCGAGCAAAATAAGAAAGAACTGAAAAGCCTGTTAGGCTTATGCAATTATTACCGTGACTATATCCCACACTATTCCGAAATTGTGTACCCGCTGACAGAATTAACAAAGAAGAAAAGTCCTGAAACACTAAACTGGACTGAGGAGCACGAACAGGCCTTTGGCAGTGTCAAAAAGGGCCTTGCCGAAGCCCCTTGCCTTAACACTCCAGTGCTAGGGCAACCATTTGTGATAGAATGTGATGCGTCGTCCATAGGCATCGGTGCCTGCCTGTCACAGAGGAAAGATGGTGTCCTCTATCCAATCAGTTACGCGAGTCAAAAGCTGACTAAAGCCCAACAAGCGTGGCCGACCATAGAAAGAGAGGCCTTTGCCGTCATCTGGAGCCTGAAAAAGTTTGAGACGTGGATCTTCGGTTCAACCGTAGAACTCATTACTGATCACAACCCATTGACATACATTACAAAGAACGCTCCCCAATCATCAAAGTTGCAGAGGTGGGCACTAGCTCTGCAGAAATATGAGGTGAGTATTTCCCATTGCCCAGGGGCAATGCTAACGAACGCTGACGCTTTGTCTAGATTGCACACTCTGGATTCAGCTCAAGAATAATATACTCAACAACAATCTTGGTGACTTTGGTTGTGGTTGAACTAAAAAAAAAAAAAAAGGACTGTTACTTCTTTATTCGGACATGTGCTATTGTGGTATATACTGTTTAATTATGTGCTTTTGTATTTTTTTTTTCAGTTAAGTATCAATTGTAGCTACAAGTGTGCCTCCACTCGACTAATAAGTCATATTGGATCTAGGTAAGTGAACCCCCTAGCTCCAATCCTGCATGGGGGGTGTGATGTGAGAGTGTCGGCTCTCAGCCCTCTCCGCCCCCCACCGACAGTGGAAGAGATAAGAAGAGAAGGCTATTGACCTCCGTCGAGGGAGGACGTGTTTTCCTTGTGGTGGCGATACCACCGAGTTAGAAGCAGCGTGGTGCTGGCTTCCAAATTTATTTTAAATGTATTCTTTATGTTATTCGTATGCAAATTTTTAATCCAGAGAAGTATCATCATTATATATGTTTATATATCTTAATAAAGGAAATCTGTATTAAACCAAGAACTACAAGGTGTATATTCGAGGAGGTGGAGGAACATCACAGATATATTGTGTTGCACCACTTTAAAATGCGATTAACAGTGTTCTGTAGTTGGCGCTCTACATAGCGCATGTCCTTCCCCTGACAAGAAATCTGGAGGTCATCTACATACAGGCTACCATGGACAGTTGCAGGGACTTGTTTAAGGATGTCATTTATTTTTATTGAAAAAAGGGTAACACTTAGGATGGAGCCCTGAGGTACGCCTTCCTCCTGTATAAAGTTATTGGATAAAGTGTTGTTTATTCGTACTCTAAAGTTCCGAAGGGATAAAAAGTTCTTGATAAAAATGGGAAGGTTGCCACGTAAACCAAAGTTATGTAAGTCACGGAGAATACCGTATCTCCAAGTCCGGTCATAAGCTTTCTCTATGTCAAAGAAAATGGAAAGTAAGTGATTTTTTCTCAAGAAAGCATTTCGAATTTGTGTCTCCAGGTAGAGAATATTGTCTATAGTAGTTCTGCCTTTACGGAAGCCACTTTGAAAAGGGTGAAAAGGGTTCTCAGTTTCTAAAATATAAACTAGGCGGGCATTAATCATCCTCTCCATTAGTTTGCATAAGCAGCTAGTAAGGGCTATGGGACGGTAGTTATTGGGGTTGGACGGATCTTTTCCAGGTTTGGGCTAAGGAACGACTATGGCATTTCTCCGTGAAGAAGGGAATTTATGCTCATTCCAGATTCTGTTGTATAAATGGAGTAGGTTTAGTAATGAGTCGTGGGAAAGGTGTTTCAGCATTTCGTAGGTTATGTTATCTGGTCCAGGAGAAGTATTTGAGGATTGTTTTAAACTTAAGAGTTCATTGATTGTAAAAGCACTATTGTAGGCAATGTGCGAGGAAGTATTAAAGTGTAATTTATGCCGTTCAGATTGCTGTTTATAGGGAAGGAAGGTGTTGGAGTAAGAGTAACTGGAGGAGTTTGATGAAAGTGTTTGGCCAATAGTGTTTGCTATTTCTTGCGTATTGAATATAATGTTCTTATTAAGAGATAAACAGGATACAGAGTGGTTAGTATATATACCAGTGGCTCTTTTTATTTTTGCCCATAGTTCCTTACTAGTGGTGGATGTAGAGATGCTGGAGACATAGTTTATCCATGATTCTCTCTGAGAATGACGCCTCACTCTCCGTGCATGAGCATTTGTTTTTTTGAAATTTATGAGATTTGCAGTGGTAGGGCACCGCCGAAAGGTGCCCCAAGCCCTCTGTTGTTGTTTTTTTGCAAGGGTACATTTTTCATTCCACCACGGTTTTTCCTATCGATCATATGTGATTTTTGGGATGCTTGCATTGGCAGCTTCAATAATGACGGAAGTAACGGTTTCGAAGACCTTGTCAATATTTCCATCAATCATATTAGATGATATGTTACAAAGTGAGGTAAAAGTTTGCCAGTCTGCTTTATTGTGAATGTATCTGGGGAAGGTAGATTTTTGAGTGAAATTCTGGTACAGGGGAGAGAGTATAACTGGAAAATGGTCACTATTATGTAAATCACCGGAGACCGGGAAGTCATAACGGAAGGATTGATGGGGAACAAACAGCAAGATCTATGGCATGGAAAGATTTTGTAGGTTGGTTGGTTGGTTGGTGTTTATTGGCACAAGGTCCAAAAAGGACATGCTGCGCCAGACAAGGAGTTAAAATCATATCATGGTGTACCCAGATACAAGGTACCACTAAAATCCAGTAAAATCTAATTGTAAAGACT
>JAWZYV010000426.1:0-34526 GCA_038373885.1 Cheiracanthium punctorium | reverse complement strand
AAGAGCTTCACGCACCTTCTAGGCACACGTGCCGCTATTTTTATTTGTTTATTTATTTTTTTATATTTTATAAGTACTTTTATTTTCCTCACGAATCACTTTTTAAAATCTCTTTCAAGCAGTCTGTTCGATAAAGGAGAAATTTTTCATGAGCCCGAGCCCGCCCTAGCCCGAACACAATTGTGAATTTCAGAGCCCGGTTCGGGCTCGGGCTCGGGCTTTCGGGCTCGGGCTGAGCCCGTCTCATCTCTAGTACCTATGTAAGCTGCAACCAGTAATTGGACGCCAAAAGTTAAGGATTACACCCCATTGTTGTGCAATCTGAATTTTACTATAAACTTACTTGTTTAGAGTCCTTAAAAATTAATGTTTATTCTGGACTGAATTTAGAAGCCGGTGCTGTTTACATATCGATCTGTAAACAAACATTTGGATGTGATGTTTATTTTGGCACAATCCTGTGGCAATAGATTCGCCAGGGAAGAATGCCATGTTGCAACGGTATTTTTTGGCTGGTAACCCTAAAAACGCACATTTATATATATATATACATAATTTATTGTGAGTTCGGTAGGTGGTAGAAATGTTTGGAATTTGAAATTTTTTCGTGTTATGGATGGGAAAGAATGTTATTGTATAAAGAGGAAGTGTGTGTGTTTGTTAGGAATGCAGTGTAAATACGAAACTAAATAAAAGAAAGTGTGTTGTTTTTACGGGTGGGTGTAGTATTTATTGTTTATGGGGATTGTGTTTTAATAAATCTAAGCAGTAACCTTTTTTTATTTTAATTGAATTAACTGTTAAAATGTTTATTTTCTTATGTTAGTAATTTATGTTGGTATAATTTAAATGCCTTAAGTCCTGAGATATAATTGACTGAGTGTCTTCTCTTTTAAAAATGTCAATACTAGTATTGTTCTGTAATTACAGCTAATTACCATTTTTTAATTATGTTTTCCTAAATAATTACCCTTTTTGCTTTAAATTAATTCTGACTTTCTTTTCCCTATCTCCGGAGATGTAAATTTAATTTTCTGGTAACTTCTGCTGCTTTTCTGCTAACTATTACGTATTTCTCAATACCTTAACTCGTATTCTGCAGTAATACTCTCCACCTTTTGTTTAAGTCAAGTTTTTAATTATTTTTACCCACTTCCGATTTAATTTTAAACTCCTAACTTTACCCAGGGTTGTATCAGACGATTGGCTATCTCCCTCTAAAATTTTAAAGATTTTCGTTACATTTTTGACGCACTTCGTTGTCGTTTTGTTTATTTTCCCATTCAAAATGGCCACCTTTGGTTCAGTTTTCTCCATTTTTTTTCGGCTAAGATCGTTCCTTTCCGCCATCTTCCTCTTCCTTTCCCCCATTTTGGCACGAAGAAAATCCTTCTAGAACTTTCGCCGCTGAGACAGGGCAAGTGCTGATTGGTCCCTTGGGACGGCGTTGCTTCAAAGACAAGCGGATAGGGGCAGGAAAATAGCTTAATGCTAACGGACTTAGAGGAAAATCGCACAGGGAAATTTTGACGCGAAGGGAAGGAAAGAGGGATTACTGTCCTTTCCAAATACCGACTTTCTTGGAGCTTGGCGCACTAATTGATCGTTGATCTTGAGTTTTACATTGCCTCAAAGGAACATTCCTTCTTTTTGTTAAAAGTCTGGACATGAAATAATTTGAAGTATTTGAGAGTATAAATTTTCTCTCGTGTTTACCAGATCAATGCTCACCCGATTTTGGATTTTATCTAGCTAGAATAAATACAATTTGAAATGTCATTTATTTCTTGTAGGAAAGAACGACTTTTCTTTAGGAAATTCAGTCAAAAAATGCAACATTCAAGCTTCGATCCCCTCAATCCTAGGCACTTTTAAATACTGAAATCATTTAAATACTTCGGGGCTCCCGACCCATATTATCACAAGCAATATTTTGTGCAGAGAGTATTTAGTGAGTATTTACACTATTTCTAAACAAAGGCAGATCCATTTTCCCCATTGTAAATAGAAATTGAGAAAGAAAATTTAGTTTAAAAAAAATATTTCAGCTTTTGTGAACTCTTGACTCATACAAGTATGAGATTTGGGGGCCCCCTGTTTTTCAGGGTCCCCGGGATATTGCCCTGCTTTTCCATGTGATAATAGGACTCTGAGTGAGATTACTAGTGAAAATATGCAAATAATGTTTCAATAATTTTGACTTTTTGGTGAGAAGCCAAGAGATATTATATAGTACAATATAATCTTTTAAAATTAAATAAAAAATATATTTAATTAAATTATTTAATATAAATACATATTTATTTATGTAGGATGTGGTAAACATTTATTTCTAAATATTCAAAATGAATAACTTACAATCACCCCTTTCTGCTTATCTTTTTTAAAAACTAACTATTAAACTTAAAATTTTTGTTTTACAATAATTTTTTTAAAGATAAATAACTTTTTAAAAAATCAACAAAGTCTGTACATTTTCTCTGTATAAATAAGTTTTCAAGTTCATTTTCACAAGAACATTTCATAATGTTTGTTAATAAATATACAGATTCATATGCTACAGTAAAAATAGGGAGGTGAAAAATGCAGCGTGCCGAAAGAGCGAACTCTTGCCAAAATTATCTCTAATCTGAAAATAATGGGCTACAGCATTGTAGGGAAACCATACGCATTTTCCCCCATTTTCTTCCTCTGCAAATTCGGCTAAGTCCGATAGTATTAGCTATTTTCCCGCCGCTATCCGCTTGTCTTCAAAGTAGGGAGCGAGAGCGTGGTATGGGCATTCATTCGGAGGCGAGACACGGTGGAGGACAGACGGGCTTAAAAGACTCCTGCGTTTTTTTCTAATTTTTGGTGTGCACTTGCCTGTTGAAGTGACCGACTCCTTAATTCCTTCGAAATGTGATTGCTTTGTCAATGATGGCCAGAGGGCCAACTCTCCTCCATGATCACCATTTGTGCTGTTAACTGTTAAAAATTTCTATTAAATGTTTTTTTTCTTTGCAACATTAGTCTTTTCCATGGCCGAGATCTGCAGCACGTGCCATTTTAAAATGGGCTCAAGCAAGACCCCCCCCCCCTCCACGTCTTCCCACATTAGCTCAGAGTAAGCCTCCCCGAATTTAACGTTCTCTTCATTTTTTGGCCTCATGCCCACATTGGCCAAGCAACTTCTCCTCTCCAAACTGCGGCAACATGCAGCATAAATCATCACGCCGGTACGGCCGAATCAAGATATGTACCATTATCATCTATGCGTCTAATCCTCTTCAACTGCTAGCACTGGGGACGTGTGGCCCCAATTCATCACGCCGTTACCAGCAGTTTCCCGATGGAGCCAACGACAATCGTGCGATGTGAATCGAGTAATCCTGACCTGCGAACCCGCAGCTGAAAGTTTGGTGAGATCGTTTTTACTTTCCGAACATGTACCATGTAAGGAAAGTATTGTGATCATGAAAATATTCGAATTCGAGATTTGGGTGTATTTACACGTTTAGAGGGCTTCTGAATTCATTGGTGCTATTTTTACGAGATGTATGTGTGTGTGTGTGTGTGTGTGTGTGTGTGTGTTTGTGTGTATGTGAGTGAACACGATAGCTCCTGAACGGGGCATGCGATTGAGCTCAAATTGGGTATATAGGTTATAAACCACCGTCGCAAGATCTGTATTGATTTTGGTGTGTATAGGACTTATAGTTTTTCTACAGGGCTACGACAAAGATTTCTTTTACATTATGGCCTATGGGGGAAAATTCTGGAAAGTGCGCTAGCGTTTAAACGGTACATTCGATGGAGCTCAAATTGGGTGTACATGTTATAAACAACCATCGTAAGACCGGTATCGATTTTGATGTGTATAGGACTTATAGTTTTTTCTACAGGGCTACGCCAAAAATTCCTTTTACATTATAGCCTATGGGGAGAAATTCTTGAAAGTGCGCTAGCGTTTAAACGATACATTCGATTGAGCTTCATTTTGGTATATATATTTGAATTATTCATCGATTAAAATTTATTTAAATGCTTGGTAATGATCTTAATCGTAAGTGTTCGGAAAGTCGAGTGGAGTCACTCCAGATTTTTTTTTTTTTTTTTTTTTTTTTTTTTTCCCATCCTTGGAAAATCAGTCCAGAACCATGTTGGCAGCCTGTTATTCACATTTCTTTTTTGTGCCTGATCGGCGCTCCTTCGGCTCTACTAACCTGTTAATGAACTCATTATTTCAAGAAGAACGTTACTATAAAATGGGGGGGGGGTATGCAAAATTGTAAAACCAGTAATGTTAAGTGATATTTCTTTTGCTGTTACAAGGGTAACTTTGTGTAAATTATGTTCTGCTTGCTTAAGTGAAATTTTTCTTTAATTTGTGTATCATGTGATGGTCAAATATTTTCTTGCTATCTAAATTTTGTTTCATGAACTCATGGAGTTTCATGTCGGAGAAGTATTCACTTTTGTTTCATTAACTCGTGTCCGTTAAATCATGTTGGTTGTATTTACTTACTAATTTTTTGTGTGCGTGTGTGTCGATTTTGGGATTTAAGTGGTTGTGAACAACAATTTTGAGGGAGAATTCCTTTGCAGCCCTGAGTAGGCATGAAAGTTGAGAGAAAGAGGAGGACTTGTTAAATTAAACCTTTTTTTTTTATATATTGTTTTACTAAATTTTGCAGTTACAGTAGAACCTCGATTAACCGAAACTCTCCGTTAACCGAAGTCGGTTTCTTCACTTTTTTTTTTTTCATCAGAAAATTACTTTTTGAAGGAGATACTGAATCTGGTGCAGTTTCAATAATTGAGTTTTGGAAAACTGTCAATATCAAAGACTGCATTTATATGATCAGTGACGCGTGGGAATCTATGCCACATTCCAACGAACCAACGCGTAAGAATCGAACGACGAAGTTGGCGAAAACTTTTACCGAATTTTTCAACTGGCGCAGATGAAAATGCTACAGACATCGTGAAAGATAGTGTTACTGAGATTTCAAGCCTTTTTAGCACAATAAAAGGTTTTGAAAATTGTGGGGATAGAGAAATCACAGAGAATTGTGACGTGGAAGATGCAGTCTTCCAGTTGCTCCATGATGAGGAATTAATAGCAGAAGTCCGAAAATCTCCAAAAGAAGAAGATGATGATGATGAAGATGAGAATGATTCTGGAGTAAATAAGATCAGTAACAAGGATGCTTTTGAGTGTTTCTCAAAAGGCCTTCTTTGGTTGGAACAATAGGAGCAGTGTGATTCCTCTGAAATCACGCTTTTAAGAAAACTTCGGAATAGAGCTGCACGACAAAGGATGGCCAGATACACCAGATGAAGCTTCCATTTAAACCATTGTAAGTTTTTGTTTCAAAAATAAATTCATTTTCAATTATAATTTTAATTTATTTATCAGTTAAAATAATCATAATAATAGTTCAATGACGATACTGCATATTAAACTAGTTGATTATGGATGAATTCTCGATTAGCCGAAATAGGTTCGGTCCCAATTACTTCGGATAATTGAGGTTCTACTGTATTTTCACAATTTTTCTTTTTGTTTTGTTTGGGTACTCAAATGATCATTTTATTGTTATTGCTTCAAAATGATTATTATTATTATTATTATTATTATTATTTTGCCTAAGGCAATTTGTTGGATGCCATTATCTAAGGATTAGTATGCAATATATCACAGTGCTGCATTTCTTTTGTAAATTTTGTCTCTGAAGTGACGATTAGCTAGCCAAATAATATTTTGGTGTTGTTAAATAAATTTTGTTATGGTGATCTAAAAAAAAAAAAAAAATACTGTGTCTTTTGCCTTTTATTTGTATACCACACACATTCCCCTGTCAAGGTGAACTATTAGGTTATTACTATACTTTCAGGAACAACGCAATGTTTTCTTTTAGAACGTTACAGTTTAACTTTTTTGAGTTTACTCATTTCAAATTTCACGGCCATGGTGAGTAGAACTAACCACCACGAAGTTTTTGTAAGTTTAATACGAGCCAGTGTTTGCACAATTTACAGTGTAGCTATACTACTAGGTTGCTTAATCCACCATAGTTTTGTTGTGCCAAACGATTACTTTTACTCGTTAACTAAAGAAATAAAATAAATATCCTAACATAACGATTATAACTAAATTAGTTTCAAATTTATTCTTTCCTAGAAAAACTCAAACATCAATCATTTCTAGACTGCAATATCCCAGGCTCACGGATATCGTGCAACGTTTCCTGAAAAGAACCAAAAAAATTAAAAACCTGAAAAGAAATGTCTTCTAAAACAAGAAACTTACACGAAGTGTGAAAAAATAAGAGGGGAATTTTTACAAACACAAACTCACATTTATTAAAGCTTTTAGATCTTTACATTAGAAAACTGTTACTAGACAAATTACGTGGATACTTTAAAATACAATATAATACTCCATAGTCTCATTTATCCCTTACCCCGAGCTGACATTAAAAAAAAAAAATTACCTAAACATTATGTTGAGCTCAAAAAAACAAAAAAAAAAAACAAAAAAAAAAAAAAATAGAGAAAGGAAAGAAAGAAATAAGAGAAGACTTATCGGTTAGTTCATAGGTTCCCAACCTTTTTTGAACTGGCGCCCCCTTTTCTAGTAAATATTTCAATACCGCCCCGCTCCTCCCACTCCAGAGAAATAAGAGCGTACATAATGCATGGTGAAAACAAGAATTAAATAAAAAAATTACTAATAGATAGAATATTGTTGCAATTGAAACTCCACTGAATTTCTTCTTCATTTAAAAAAGAGGAATAAAAGTTTTAGAGAGGTATCTCTTTCTCTCAACAGCGAAGTCTCATATCGAAATATGTGACTTTTCGCACACGTGATAGAAATGAATTATCAGAGTGATTTTTAAGTCTTTTTTAGACTATATTTGATTAATCTTCCCACGCCCCGCCGTGCCATATCAACGCCTCCTAATTTTCTCTGGGTCTTTTACCGTCCCCCTGAAAGCCTCAAACGCCCACAGGGGGGCGTTATCGCCCACGTTGGGAACCTATGGGTTAGTTGATCGAAGAAGGGGGCCCCCTTCAGCCTTTTTAGCAGGACATCATTCCTCTCCTCACCATTTTCCTTTTTCGTGCCATCCTCTAGACAGAGATCCTTTAGCCAGGCGGGAGATGTTCTCAGCGACATTTCGGTAGGAGATCAACGCAGCCAAGAGCTCGGACAACCCTTGCCCGCGCTTTAAATCACCTTTCGCTTCCCTTTATGGCACTCTCCGCTCGATAAGTAGTTCGGTCGTAAAATAAATTTATTATTGTAGAAAACTTGAAGATTTATTATTGATGAACACTGAAACTTTAATTTTGACGATGATAAAAAGGGTGAAAGTTGTTCTTGTTGCTGTAACTATTGTAGAAATTTCATTTTCGATTTAAATTTGAAATAGCGTGGGTCACATCTCTGTATTCTTGCGCCGTTGTTGTTTTCTTCTTCGATATAATAAATCGATGTTCGTAATTATTGGATGTTATTAAAAATTAGAAAGAAGGTTAAAGAATTCTAGAAAGGATAATTACAGTGAAAGAAAAGAAAAATTTAACTGTAATTACAAAAAAAAAAAACTTAAATTTTTCTAAGGAAAATTACCAATTTTCTAAATAACATTTTTATAAAAATTAACTTCATCTCAAAAAAATAATTTCCAGCCCTCAGAAATAATGCCAGCTCTCACAAAACGTACTTTCATGTATTTAAAATTTAAAAGAAAATTGTACAAATTATTTTAATTACTTGAACACATATATACTATTACATTCTACTATGATGGCAACACGATCGCTAGCATTAACGATCGTTGTGTTTGGCGCCAAAACGGTAAATATAGAACAATTAAATAAATAAAAAAGGTGAGTCAGCCATGAGTCATCAAATGTTATTGAAACACACACTTTAATAAATTTTAAACACTTCATTATTATTTTACTTCATTTATGAATACTGGTTTATAACACAAAACAAAACCAACTTAATAAACAAAATGTTCAGTAATTTTAATTTTACTTGACTTAAAATTCACTAATTAAGGTTAGGATTTTTAATTAAGTGGGCTATTAATTAATTTAACTTTACTTTAATTTGATATAACAAATATAATTAATTTAACTTTACTTCAAATTGATATCATAACAGTTTTTTTGAGTTAAAAACGGGCCAGTGTTTTCCCAGTGTACAGTAGCTGTACAAATAGGTTGCTTAATCCACCGAAGTTCTTTTAGATTAACTATGGACCGTTGGCTGAAGATTTTTGAATTGTTTTGTAGTGAGTTTGGTGTTTTTATCTGTTTTTGTTAGTGTAATTTACTGCAATTTTAATTTGTTCAAATTTTTTAGTTTGCTTTGTTGATCACGCAAAATGGTTCGTGACAGTAGCCAGGGCTTGGCGACTGCCAAACTTCATTGTTTATGCCATAATTGAGGGGGAGCATAATTTTGATTAACATAATGCTATTATAATTTCATTACCTTAGAGTGGGGCATATAAATAAAAAGTAGTTACTCAGTACTTATTGTATGTTTATTTTTTGCGATAATCTGGAAATTCTTGAAAAATCACCTGGGGAAACTCTGGGAATTTCATTTTGAAAAATGAGTATGAGTCCTTCGTAATGCCACATTGGCACATTACAACCGGTACAGAAGAAAAGAAGGAACAGTTTAGTTCCTTCAACTCTTGATCACTGTTGAAATTTCATTCTTAACACAGTATGAAACCTGTTATCCGGAATGGTTGGGACCGGGTGTATTCTGGATAACTGGTTGAGGATTCACATGACACCTACTGATTTGATTGGTAGCATAAATGTTACTCTATTTTTGATTAGAATTAAACATTAATTGTTAATATATTAGAAAAATAATATCAAAAAATCTCTTAATATGATCAAGATAAATAATAATCATTTAGAGAGGAAGTAGTAAATATATGATAACTTCTTGAAAACTTAGTCACACAATAAAAAAATAAATAAAATACCTTACCAGATTGCTTATTTTATAAATTCTAGCTGTAGTACTCAAAATAAAAACACACAAAAAAAACTCATTTTTTGCTTTTCTTTCGGAATAAATAGGAATTTAATCAATTGAAAAATGATTCTGGATAACTGGTTTCCGGATAAGAGGTTGCATACTATACTGTTAAATCACACTGGGCAACTGCGTTTATGAATATGTACAGTTTATCATGCGTGCTATATTGAGTGAATGTGCTTGGAGAACTAGAACTGATTCACTCAAGGCGTAGTAATTTGGAAAGGTCTCAAATAAGTTATTACCACTAAAGCTTTTCAACAGGAAATCACAGCATTTCAACAAGTAGCATGCACAAAGCAACAAATTTCTTTGAATTCTTAAAGGGTGTAAGAAATATTTCTGAACAGCTAACAATTGAGTGGGATGTCATATCTATTAATACCTCGTGGAAATGCGGTATCATTCAGAACTTGGAAATTGAAACATTGATAGTCTTTTTCAGTGGATTGTATGTCTCTTTTATTTTAATGAACAGCAAAAAAAAAAAAAAAAAAAAAAAATGTATGCCATCTTCGATCCACAATGACAAAAAAAAAAAAAAAAAAAAAAAAAAAAAACATTCATGCAGTACTGTAAATTTACGCCTTATGAATGAAACACTGTTGGGGACCATTTTTTGAAGTTACTGAAAGCAAGTTAGTACCAACTGCCTTCAAGTTATTTAAGCAAAGATAAGAACTGCATATTAGAAAATACATCAAGCGGCTCGACTGGGTTATTATTTTGGTGACCTGCATAGAGCGTAATCTTGTACCATTATTCCATTCATATCAGTTAATCCTGGGAAACAGAATTCTGACCCTATACATTAGTTATTCAACGCATTGAAGTTAAAGCAAATCTCCGAATTTGTCATGTAAGTTTGTTTATCAAACTTGTTTGAAATAAATTCAAACCATTTTCTGAGGGATGGAGCTGAGCACAGGCGGAATGTTATTTTTAGATTTAGATGTTACCTCCAATTAAGGCGTGTTACCTCCTAGATTTAGATGTTACCTACATATCAAAGATGTTGTTGAAAGATTAAATAATTTACCAAATTTAGTAATTTTCTCACACTTAGACTATCTTGCTATGTATATGGACTGGCAAATGACCACTCAACATTCAGATCTTTCTATTAGTTGTGTAATGAAAACTAGTTACAGAAAGTCAACTTTCAATGTAAAAAATCTCTTACTATTATTTCTCCACAATCCCTATTTCTACAGGCGAGAAAAACCAAGACAAATAAGAATAACCTAAACTAGGACTTTGTTTACTTTCAATGTCACACACATTGTTGAATAGAGTGTGAAATAAGTGACAGAAGCATCCGCAAACAGTTGGTGGAATCAAACTTTAATGCTCTAGGACCTGGACATTTTTGTGGATGCAAATGAAAAGAAATAAAAGAAAATATTATTTTGTACACGATTCATTCCTTATGAAGAATGGTATTTTATATATGAAATCAACTTAGAGAATACGACTTACATTCGAGTACATTTTGAGAGGATGTAGATCACCTACACAGTTATATAGGGTACGGCTTAAAGTGAAGGACACTTCATCATATTGGCAATTGCAGATTAAATGCGAGTACTGGTAGTTGATTTGGATATCAGACAGTATTTTGGATATTAGAAAATCAGCCAGATACCAGATACTTGCTGAATATCCATTACATCCCTATCAAATACTTTTTATAACAAGATATCAGTTATTTTAATCAGTTGATTAAAAAATAATTTGTTAATATTTAAATCCAATATAATTTTAAAAATTATCTTTTTTTTTGTGTTCAAAGTATTCAATATTTTTATAAAAAATTTTTATATTTGCTAATTTTAAATTAGAATCCAATTATTGTATCAATCTTTTTGCTATTTGTGTTTAGCACAGTATAATTATGTGTTTTAAACTTGTCATAATTGTCTTTTGTTTTAATTACCCCCTTGTAAAAGAAATTCTCCTTCTAAAAAAGTAATTGAGTATTTTTACTCTTCTGAAAATATCCTAAATCGATCACTGATTGACTGTAATAAACTACCTAAATTTGGGAAGAAAAATAGGATTTATAGCTTTAAGTAAAAGAGGAAACTTTTTAGCAAAATGTCGTTATTTTGAGAAAATCAGAGATCTAAAATTAATTTCTGCATCTATTTCCTTTGAAATTTGGCCAAATTTTGAAATTTATAATTCATATTAATATGTTTTAAAAATTATAATAATAGTAAATTATGTTTGGGCCCTTTAGTTCAAATAGTAGGGATAAAAATTATCTTTGTAATATTAAATGAGATATGAATTATTGTAATAATAAATTATTATACTTTTTTCATATCTCATTTAATATTAATTTATAACATGGAGAAAATATTCAGAAGCTTATAAATTCATTTTTAACTCAAATGTATTAAAAATTGATTTTCAGGGTTAAAATCAAGTAGTTTCTAAATATGAAAAGAAAAAATTAGGTGTTTTCATTATAAAAAATAAAGCTCTTGCTTATTTAAATATGAAGATGGTCCCTTATTGAATTTTATATATAACAAATTTATCTGTACATTATTTGTAAATGATTGGTATATGTAAGTTTGCTGTATAGCAACAACGGCCTAATGAAGTCCAAGTGCACCATATTTATTCTGGAGCTGTACATTTTATCAGTCAGCAATGAACAGAAATAAGTTTCTTTCCTTAAGTTCTGCTTACATTTATATTCACTATTTTTGGGGGTCAAAAAGCAAAGAAATCTTTTGTTATTGTTATGTAAATTAATATTTAGGAAACTGAAATAATATTTTTTCTGTTACAGCCATAGTCATCATTCTACAACATCCTTTGCAGCAATATTTACGGTAAAACAATGTGAAAACTTGCTTAAGTGGCTCCAACAAAAAATACTCTGCCCACCCGCTTTTAAAATGTGATTCCTGCATTCAAGCATGGAAAATCTTAAGTGTGATGTATCTCAGAAAACTTACTCTACATTGCAAAACCTCAAGACGGATCTTTGTGTATGTGAATGGTGTAAAAAATGTTTTTTCAAGAAATCAAAATTGTCTGAACATATTCGAACACATACAGGAGAGAAGCCGTATGAGTGCCATGTGTGTAAGAAAGCATTCTCTCAGAAAGCACACTTAAATAGACATCTTCTCATCCATACGAATGAGAAACCTCATCAGTGTGATGTGTGTAAGAAAAGATTTTCACTAAAAGGGAACTTGAATAAGCATCTTCTCACTCATACAAATAAGAAACCTCATGAGTGTGATGTGTGTAAGAAAGCTTTCTCTCAGAAACAAGACTTGAAAATGCATCTTCGTATCCACACAGGTGAGAAACCTTATGAGTGTGATGTGTGTAAGAAAGCATTCTCTTGGAAAGCAAGCTTGAATAAACATCTTTTCACACATACGAATGAGAAATCTCATGAGTGTGATGTATGTAAGAAAAGATTTTCACTCAAAGAGAGCTTGAATAAGCATCTTCTCAGTCATACGAATGAGAAACCTCATGAGTGTGATGTGTGTAAGAAAGCATTCTCTCAGAAAGCACACTTGAAAATGCATCTTCGAATCCACACAGGCGAGAAACCTAATGAGTGTGAGGTGTGTAAGAAAGCATTCTCTCGGAAAGCACACTTGAAAATCCATCTTCGAATCCACACAGGCGAGAAACCTTATGAGTGTGATGTGTGTAAGAAAGCATTCTCTCAGGAAGCACACTTGAAAATGCATCTTCGAATCCACACAGGCGAGAAACCGAATGAGTGTGAGGTGTGTAAGAAAGCATTCTTTCGGAAAGGAAGCTTGAGTAGACATCTTCTCACCCATACAGAAGTTAAACCTCATGAGTGATCATTTTACAGAAGAGAAACCTCAACCACACACACACACAGTGGAAAGGAATTATACAAATGTGATCTGTGAAGAAGGCATTCTCTGACAGAAGAGCCTTAACTAGGCATGTTTTTATTCACACTAGAGAGAAACCATATGAGTGTGTGATGTATGTAATAAAACATTTTCTAATTGGAAAACTTTGCATGGACACCTTCTAATAGATACGGAAAAGAAGCCTCATGAGTGTCAAGGCATTCTCTCAGAAATAAACTTGAATACTCATTTTGTAATGATGCAGAAGAGAAACGTGTCGTGTCTGTTTTTTTAAACGTTTTCTCTGTTACCCATACAGTAGAGAAGCCTGATGAATGTGTAAGAAAGCATAGTCTTATAAACTGTTGTACAATCCTAAAGTTTCTAGTTTTATACATTACACGTAAAATTGACATGATTTTATTGTACCTTGTGCTTCTTCTGAAATCAGAACGAAACTAAAATAAATGAATAAATAAATCCTCTGAAATGGTTCAGGTATATATTTATTATGTTTCATTTATAGATGTAAATAATTTCTGCCGTTTATGTATGTTTTTCATTGGCATAACTGCATAGGCTTTCGGAATATTTCTAAGGTGGGCTTTAGCTCACTCTTAGAGTTCTATCACCTATTCTTGCAATACAACATCTAATTTTTTTATTGCAAGGATAGTGGGCTGGAATCTTTAAAGGGTGGGCTGAGTTCAATCTACCCCCTACCTATTAAAAATTATGATGGATTATAAAATTCCCAAAAATTTAAAAAATAAGAGTAGGGTAGGATTTAAAAAAAAAAAAAAATCTATGCTTTCTCATAAGCATTGTCTATTTGTTTTTTTTTCCATGAGAGGATAGCTCCTGCCACCAAATGTGTTGCTTGGAGCTGCATGGCATATGTACTGGAATGCCCAGAAATTGTGGTCGACTTATACACACGGGTCAGTAAAATATAAGAAAAACTCCAAAATATGGTCATACTGGGATGAGTTGCCTGTACGACTGTCCCTCTCTCCTCCCCCCCCCCCCACCATTTCCTATGTACTTAAAATGGACGGAAAACCAAGAAATTCTTATAACTATGTACCCTTGGGCGCCGGCAGCAGAGGGAAAGGGGGGCAATGCCACCCCCGGATGTTTGTATGCAGTGTTTTCCCTTGCTTTTTTGCTCTTTCCAACATGGTAACCATACGTTGAAGTAGTCTTGCCCCTGTGAAAAATTCTGCCGGCGCCCATGTATGTACCGACTGTAAAATTACTTTGAACATTTTTTCCTAAATGCTGGTTTTCATTAAAATTTTTTGAGGTAAAAAAAATTAACTGTATGAAGCCACGAAATGCTATTGTGCACTGTTATTAAATAAACTTAAAAAAAGTTTTGTGAAAACATGCAAAAATAATAAAATTGAAATTAAGTTTACATGCAAATATTTCTTTAATTTTTTAACAATATAAAAGGGATCGATCTTCTCAGCACTGCATCATTTTTATGTTCAACTTGTACCATGCTTGGGGAAAAAAAATCCCAGTTTCTTTTTTATTTGTTTGTTTAAACTAGGTATTTTAAATAATCTTTTATAGTTATATGTTACATATTTATAAATAAAATTATTTCTAAAATGTTCAAATAACATTTAATATTCCTTTTGAAAATAATTAAAACGAAGTAAATAAACAATTGTTGCTATAGTTATGTGGACATTGAAATCATTGTTATAATATTTTATTTAGAGATACTATTATTTAAATTTAGTATATAAAATTGTTACGAATTTTCGGGGCAACCCGCTGCTCTGGGGCTTAAAATGGTTTAAAATTCGTATTCTACGCTTCAAATAGATAAATTTTGCTTTTTGTTGCATCAAAATCGGCCAATTAGAACCGGAGATACGGAGGTTTCGGTTTCCCATTCAAATATATGGGATTTCTAGAAAACTCGAGAAATATTGGTGCTAGATCTTAGATCTCTTCACTTTTGAGGACTTATTTTTGGCGCCAAATTTCTCGATATTTCGCCAAAAGTCGCCAAGCTTGGCGACTTTTTGGTCCTTTGGCGCGATTTTCCCAATGGGGCCTGGAAGTTGTTTTTCCTGCATTAAAAACGCATAATAACCTAACATTTCTCTTCTATGACGTAATCAATATTCTCGCTTTATGTAGAATCTTCAAGAAATATACTCCTCTAGAAGCTCCCCGCAGTTTCTGCCTCCTCTATATAAACCGGCGCGCTGCCCCGACAGTTCAGTGCGAGTTGAACGCTCAATGTGTGAAGAGCTGTCAGTGAGAGTACGTTTGCTTTGTGAATTGATAGTGCTATAGAAGCCGTGTTTTAGCTTGCTTTACGAAGCTGTTTTCAAAGTGCTGTGTGTAAATTCTTCATTGCTGTGTCTTAAGGGATTGCGTACGATATCTCTTGAATATTTTCACTGAATTTTTGCCTGTGAAAGTGACTTATTTTGTGTGAGAAATACAGCATTTGTGAGAGCTTCTGACCTAAGCGGATTGTTAAAAGCACGTTACTGCTAGATTGTGCTTGTGAATTGTGTACAGCTGATTTTTCTACGAAGTTCTAGAAGCAATAAAGTTTGTGTTCCATCCTGACAAGTGACTTTTTACTTGAACTTTTTACACCAACTGGACTTTAGAACGACGAACCCCAGGAGTAGCAGAGTAATTCCGCAACATTTGGTGTCAGAATCGGGGTTCTAAAGAAAGACTTTAATTTTCCAGTTTATGGTTTTGACTAGACGAAAAATGGAAGAACAACTTCAAAAACTCATGAATAAGATGCAGGAAATGAAATCCGGACAAGACGAGATGAAAGCCGGACAAGTCGAGATGAAAGCCGGACAAGACGAGATGAAAGCCGGACAAGAACAGATGAAGGCGGATTTAGAGAAGAAAATTGAAGCCAGACAGACCGATTTAGAAAAAATTGTAGCCGGACAAGTCGAGACGAAAACCGGATTGGAGGAATTAAAGGCTGCACACAATGAAATGAAAACCGGATTGGGGGAGTTAAGAGCCGCACACGACGAGATGAAATCAGGACTGGAGCGGAAAATAGAAGCCGGGCTAGAAGAAATGAAATCCGGACTGGAGAGAGTAGAGACAAATCAAGAAAATATGGGGAAGAGAATGTCGCTCTTGGAAGAAAGTCAAGCGAAATACGAGGAAAGAATTGAGGAAAAGATCGATCACAAGTTAGAAGAAAAACTGGACAGTCTGGTAAATGTCACGGGTTTTTGGTTCAGCTTTGGTTTATTCACCTTCAGGAGCTGAACATCTAAACTGTGAGACGCTTATATACTAGAGGTAATAACTTCACAGGTAAAATATACATTTCTTTATTTAAAGCCGATTCGTATAGGGTTACATAATTAAATCCAAAATAACATTCCCTTCAATCGTAAACTAAACCAATTTAATAAAAATAACATTATTATTTGATTAAGGGAAGATGAACCAATTTAATTAAAATATCATTAGAAACAATACCTAGGGAAGATGGAAATTCATAACTATTTTACAATGCTTACCCATGCCTCCAGGGGTCTCTTTGTTGTCGGAGTAAAGCCTTTCTGCGGTTGGAAGATAATCTTGTTTCTCTCTTAATCGCTTGAGCTTTATATATGTTTTTGTTTTGGACCTTCGGACAAGCATGTGAAAATCACGCCGATATCCCGTTACTTCTCACGCTGATTATCTTATTTGTAGTTTAAAAGTTAACTTGATTAATTTGGGGTCAAGGGTTCACTAACTAACGAGTGCTCGAGTTTATCATGAGCAAATGACATTTTCCAGAATTTCTCATGATTCATGTAGTCATGCGCTTTTAGCAGCGTGACAGTCCACTAAAAGCCAGGAAAAAAAAAATTGTAAAAAAAAAAGGATATATACGTACATGAGGGTGCAGAAAGAGGCACGGGAATGAATAAGCATTTGATTTTCCATCGTTTAAAAAAACTAACTTCCATCTTCCTATTAAAGCTTAACAATTCTTCAATACACAAACAAATAAAACATAAAAAAAAATATCATCAAAATAGTAGCACAAAGGTTATGCAAATGCTATAGAATTATAAAAAGAAAATAAAATAAAAATGTCTAAAAAAAAAAATACAAAACGTTGTTGCAATAATATGTAGACACTGTTGTCAGCGTTTGCAGCAAGTTACACAAGCAGAAAAAATTGTCAAGCTGAGACAAATTATTAGAAGGGTTGCACCTATTATTTTTAAAAGAAAAAATATATTTGTAAAAGTCGGCATTGATAATAATTCAAAGAAACTCGAGCCAGAGGAATCGTGTTCCATAAATGATTTAGTGTACGAAGTATTCAGTTCTACCAGGTGGAGACTGGGTTCGCTTAAACAAAATGAGACAAGCTGACAATTTTTCATAGTCCTCGAAACAAGACAAATTTTTTCATCGTAGCACTTTTGATTTGCCAAAATTGAATCACAAATCGCTTTGGCTCGGTTTCTAGAGAGATTGTTTGCGTGTATAGTCTTAGGACTTGGAGTTCTATGGATACAGTTCCTGCATGGCAACTGGAAAATGCTTCGATTATCATCTCACTCAAAATTTGACAGGAGTAACAGCCTTTCGTCTTGATTTCTCTATCATTAATTTTTGGACAAATGTCCTGTGTTTCAATATGGATTTTAAAGTTTTTGAAGTGCATCTGAAGACGAACAGGAGCCGTTGACAACAATTGCGATCGGAGGGTTCCTTTGTCAACACTTAACAGATGCAGATCTCTAGAGGAGGGTAAGGCACGGTCCTTTGATTGAACCATACTCATGATGGGATCAGGAACTTCTGCGCAGCGAAGGGTCGTCTCAAAGAAATCACAACGAACCATGTCTCTGTGAAAAAGAAAATTTTTCGTATAGCTTTCGTTAGCTTGGATTTGCCCGACGAGACCAGCAGTGGGCCTATTGGGAGGGCTTGTTGGAACTAAATAAGCCTCTGTTGGGTGACCAACTCGAAGGACAAGCGAATCAGTAAAATGCAAAGGAGCTTGATTGTAGGATCCCAGGAGGTCGAATTGAATCCCATCCGATGTTTGCGCAGATGAGTGGAAAGTGAGAATTTCTCTAGTGTTATTCTGTACTCGCTCAAGAGATATAGTATAGGTGCACTGATGACCAGTAATGCTGCGAACTTCGTAAGAATGCAGTAACTCAGGTACAAAGTAGACGCGATAAAAGAGGCATCCCATACGGGAAATGATTGTACATCCACTGCCAACACTCGACGGCTTGCAACCGGTAAATCCAGGATAATTCATGCTCTCGTCTGTAAGAGCTTCGAATTTTTGATTTTCGACGCAGTGTTCACCCCAAGCACAGTAGTAGTTTTGAGGGCATGCCAGTTGCGTTACAGTACGCTTCTGTACTGGGAAAGTAAAGTATAACCTTCTCGATGAAAATGTACATTGGGCAGAAACTAATTTTAATTTAATATTAAAAATGTTATTTTGTTTCAAATCCTGAAACCAAATACATGCTTCGTAATCGAGGCCTTTAAGTGTGATTTCCGCTGTTGTAAAAAGTTCGCAGTGTTTTTGACCTTCTTGAGTGTGACAGTTCTTTATATCAGATGACAATATAGCGTGAGTAGTACAAGTTGAGGAAGCCAAAGATATCAGGGTGCACACCAAGGCCATTGTCAAGGCAGGTTGTACACGAAAATTTGGATTATGTTCTTCAAGATAGGCGTGTAAATTCGCCAAACGTATGCGCATGCCAGTACCAAAAACAGCTCCACATAGCATGAAAAGTCGTATAATAGATTTTAATATTTTGAACAGTAAAAGAAAAATTGAAAAAAATAATTTGAAAGTAGATACTAGTCCAGTGACCGCAACTCTGAGAAAACATAGCAAAACAAGTGTCAAAATAGTGATTACTGCATAAAAAATATACATGACGTAAGGAGGCCAACATGTAAGTTGTGCAAAAAATTCTCTACATAATACACAGTGTGTGGCGCGGCACATGGATTTTCCATCAAGTAAAACTTCTCCGCGCACAGCTTTGCCAGATGACGAAACAAAAATTAAAGTTAGCGTGTCTTTATAGACTGTAAACTCGACAGGTAAAACTACACTCAAGTCCTGTGAGACCTGGAAAATTATTTCATTTCCAGAAATTCGAACGATAAGTGTTCCAGGTTCGGAAACTGAAATAACAGGATCATTAAATTGTAATGTGAGGTTATGCTGAGAAAATGTGGCAGCTTCATTTTCTAAAAGTTGACGCCTGAATTTCTTCTTTGTCGTTGGAATACGGTATAAGCAAATGTCTATGGACAGAAACGTAGGATTAACAATTACCTCATCGTCTGAAAGGTATGACAGTTCATATGACGTTGTCGTAATATCACAGAAACACGTTGCATGGGGGTCGCAAGGAAAATGCTCACAAAATGCAGGCGTCCCAGTGCAATTGTCGGCACAGTCGCAGGGGATGGGGAGCTCGTCGCCCCTGGTTTCTGATGAAAGGTGACATGCGAATGTCTCCATGTGTCCCTGGTGCTCTGTAGGACGGTCGAAGAAAGATGTGGCAGGAATTAATTTGTCGTCCTTGATGATGAATGTGGATATTCCCACCACACATCCCTGGCAGTTCACGTCTGCACATGAACCTGGTGGTAATTCGGGGAGATCAGCCAATTTGGTAGAGTATGTGCATTCATATTCTATGGTCCTGTTGCACAACTTCAGTTGGTGCGCCACCACGAGCGCTGGTAGCCAGAACAAGAGCAGAAGTTCACCACCTGGAATGCAAGGTTCGCAAAAAAAAAAAAAAATAGCCAGAATTCCATCTTCCAGTAAAAAAAAAATTAAAATAAATAAATTTTGAAACAAAAGAAATGAGGTGGACGTGATTATATCTCTATTCTATCTAATAAAAAGAACTAAAGGGTAAAAAAAAGTAAAGAATGGTCACTCTAATAGACCTTTGTATGATTTTTTTTTTTTTTTCTTCAAACAGGAATCACATGTATGTTTCCTGTTTTGCATGTCTGTTGTACAGGTTCATTCATCGGGGCACAGTTGGGAAAAAGAAAAAGGGGGGGGGGATGCGAGATGAGAGGTACGTACACTTCTTCCGTTTATCATGCCTTATTCGAAAGATACTCTTATATATGTACGTGGATGCATGTGTGTATGTGTTTGCGTTTTCGGAAGGAAAATCGGAACTCAAAGTACTTGAGTAAAACTAGATTATCTCCCCTATCACGCCCGCATGAAAAAAAAGGGAAATTATCAGTTCCACACAAGCACAAACTCTGTGCAATGAAGCGCTAGCAACCTCCTTACAACGAGAATACAGTGTAGAGTCCTTTTTACCTAATATCGTCTGGGGGAGAGAAAAAAAAATGGTAGGGGGGGGGGGTTACGTTCTTGAATAGAAATACCGTGTTTTGAATATCTTATTGTCTCTCAATAAATTTACTCGTTCACTACTCGTGTCTTGCGCTAATTTACTTGCTAGTACGTCCGAAAATTTATCAATCAAATTTTTATCTGACTGCGGAGTGTTACTTTGCAGAGCCCAGCCGAGAACCTTATCTGAAAAAGTAGTAGGTGTCGTTTCCGCCGGTTTAGTTGCGTTAGCCAATGACCTCAGATTGTAACTATGCGAAGGAGCACTAATCGCGGATTGTGCATTGTTGGCAAATGGGGGTGTCGTATTCTCAGAGGACTTATCGTCTGAACCTTGGCCTTCCCCCGATACAGTCAAATTAGGGGTCTCTGGTGTTATATCAGAGTGATCTGGATATAACGGTATCTGAGGCACATAATCGTTATCATCGTCGTCAGTTTCGTCATATAAGTTATACCGTGAAGTGGAAGGGATGTCACGAATGGGGGCCGGAAACTGCCTTTGACTGAACTCATCATTCGGGAGTTTTGCTAAAAGCGCATGACTACATGAATCATGAGAAATTCTGGAAAATGTCATTTGCTCATGATAAACTCGAGCACTCGTTAGTTAGTGAACCCTTGACCCCAAATTAATCAAGTTAACTTTTAAACTACAAATAAGATAATCAGCGTGAGAAGTAACGGGATATCGGCGTGATTTTCACATGCTTGTCCGAAGGTCCAAAACAAAAACATATATAAAGCTCAAGCGATTAAGAGAGAAACAAGATTATCTTCCAACCGCAGAAAGGCTTTACTCCGACAACAAAGAGACCCCTGGAGGCATGGGTAAGCATTGTAAAATAGTTATGAATTTCCATCTTCCCTAGGTATTGTTTCTAATGATATTTTAATTAAATTGGTTCATCTTCCCTTAATCCAATAATAATGTTATTTTTATTAAATTGGTTTAGTTTACGATTGAAGGGAATGTTATTTTGGATTTAATTATGTAACCCTATACGAATCGGCTTTAAATAAAGAAATGTATATTTTACCTGTGAAGTTATTACCTCTAGTATATAAGCGTCTCACAGTTTAGATGTTCAGCTCCTGTAGGTGAATAAACCAAAGCTGAACCAAAACCCCGTGACATAAAGCTGGGAAAGGTACCAGAAAATATCAGGTTGCCGTCACGCCACCCAGCAGTGAAACTAACGCCTTTTGACGGAAAGACTCCCTGGGAAGCTTACAAGACCCAATTTTCGATCGTCGCCAGAGCCAATGGTTGGAGCGAGTCCGAAAAAGCGAACCAACTGGCCGCTTCCCTTAGCGGAGATGCAATTAATGTATTGCAAACTATCGGAGCGACGAAGATAGGAGATTTTGACGCCCTTGCCAGTGCCTTGGAAATGAAATTCGGAGAGAAGTGCCAGAAAGAATATAGTAGAATCCAACTTAAGTCAAGGATGCAGAGATCTGGCGAGACCCTTCAAGAGCTGGCTTCGGACATAGATAGGCTGTGTCATCTAGCCTACATGGACCACCTTGATAATGTCCGAGAAGAAATGGCGGTGCGTCATTTTATTGAAGCCATCCGTGATCCAGAAACCCAAAAGTCACTTATGTTCGAGGATTATCAGGATTTGAAATCTGCTCTCGTCTTCGCAATGAAGCTAGAAGCAGCTCAGCGGGCCGTCAGGAAAGATCGGCATGCTGTTAGAGCTGTCACGGTCCAAGAGGGAGCTGACAAAGACACAGAGAGCGTCGAGAACAGGTTAAAGAGAATTGAAGATCTCATAGAACGAAAATTAAGATCCGATAGAACGAGAGATGGCCCAAAGAAAGTGAAATGCTGGAAGTGTGGCGTCGAAAGGCCATGTACAAAAGCATTGTGGTCGAAAGTCTCATGACCAGCAAGAGAACTCTAAGAACATGAAAGAGGGAAACTAGGAGGTGGCCATCTCCCGGGGCGGAGGTTACCAGATAGTCAAAAGCCCCACCGAAAAGTCTTGCAGATTTCATCAGTGAATGGCGGCAGTAATGGACTCTTCGTACTCGGATACGTTAATGGTTCCCCATGCCACATGGTGATTGATACTGGAGCGAACGTAACCATCATAAGGACGGATCTGGCCAAGAAATTAAATTTAAAGATTATCTGGACTCCCCCCTCGCTGACCTTCCAGACTGTGACAGGTGACAAGATCGAAGTGGGCGGAAAAGCGCAAGTAGAAATCACGTTTGGAAATGCCAGATACGACCATGTGGTATATGTCGCCAATATTACAGACTTTTATTCTCGGACTCGACTTTTTAAAATCGCACAAATTTAACTTGGACTTTAAGAATAATGAGCTTCGTTCAGACTCAGAAGAAATAGCTGCGTTCGATATTAAAAATGAAACTATTTTACCTGTTCAGCAAATAATAGCCCAGACTGATATCACTCTACCTCCCAGAACTGATTCAATAATTTCTGGAACAGTAAAAGAAAGCAATAAATTCCATTTTGGATTAATCGAACACCCAAGCAATAGTGATTCCGTCAGAGGAGTACTTGTGGGAGCAACACTTGTGGACTTGTCGAGAACAGAAACTCCAGTTAGAGTAGTAAATGTGACGGACAAGTCGAAGGTGATAAAGAAAAATGAAGTGTTGGCGACATGCACTCCTGTTACCTGCATTAAGAAGAACATCAGCCAAACGACAGCTAAATCTTTCGAGTGCCTGACGAAGGAATTAATACAAGACGTGGAGTTAACCCATTTGTGCCTGGATATTTTTGCGACTTTCTTCGATTTTTACTGATAACAGAAATAGTAGATAAATTTCTGATGTCAAATTCTGGAACAAGGGATGATTTTTTTAAAAATCATTATGCATAAAAATCGAAATATCATCATCCTACTTGGTCATGTTAAAATATTTTGTAGAGTTGAGGCTCAATACTCATGAATAAAGGCTTGGAAAAATAAATAACGTTTTCGACTAATAGCGAAAATGCCGTCCCAAAAAAGGGACACTAGGCATAAATGGGTTAACGGCAGAACAGAGAAGCGCTGCGGAGAAGGTAATAGCTGAATTTGAAGACCTCTTCTCTCGTACTTCCGGTGACTTTGGCCGTACGAGGTTAACGCAGCATAGAATAGACACAAGCAGCCATTCTCCCATCAAGCAACATCCTAGGCGGCTGCCGTTTGCTAAGCAAGAAGAGGTGAACAGACTTTTAGAGGAGATGCAGTGTAATGACGTCATCGAGCCATCGGCTAGTCCGTGGGCCTCGCCTATTGTTTTGGTCCGAAAGAAAGATGGTTCCACCCGGTTCTGCGTTGACTATAGACGACTGAATGACATAACCAAGAAAGACAGCTACCCTCTTCCCAGGATAGACGACACTTTGGACACTTTATCGGGAAATGAATGGTTTTCCACTCTGGATCTGAAGAGTGGCTACTGGCAAGTAGAAATTCATCCCGATGACCGTGAAAAGACTGCGTTCACCACGGGACAAGGATTGTGGCAGTTCAAAGTTATGCCTTTTGGACTCTGCAACGCACCGGCTACATTCGAGCGTCTGATGGAGACAGTGTTGAGAGGACTTTCCTACGAAGCATGTCTCGTTTATTTGAACGATATCATCATCGTCGGAAAGACTTTCGAAGAGCATCTCGAGAACATTCGAAAGGTACTGCAGAAATTAAAAGAGGCAAACTTGAAACTAAGTCCATCGAAGTGCAATTTGTTTCGTCAGGAAGTACGTTACCTCGGGCACATAATATCCGCCCACGGAGTCCGAACCGATCCCGAAAAGACGTCCGCAGTCAAGAACTGGAGTCGTCCGGAGAATATCCATGATTTACGAAGTTTTCTCGGTCTGTGTACTTACTATCGAAAATTCGTGAAGGGTTTTTCTCAAATTGCAAGACCTCTCCACAAATTGACCGAGACTGGACAGAAATTTCTGTGGACTGAGGAATGTGAGGACGCATTCAACGAACTGAAGACGGCTTTAACATCTTCGCCGATCCTGTCGTATCCTCACCCTGACAAGCCATTTATCCTGGACACAGACGTAAGTAAGGAGAGTGTTGGAGCAGTTTTGTCCCAGGAGATAGATGGCCAAGAACATGTGATTGCTTACTGGAGCAAGTGCCTTTCAAAGGCAGAACGTAACTATTGTGTTACGAGAAAGGAACTTCTTGCTATCATTAAGGCCGTGGAGCACTTCCATCATTACCTGTACGGCCGAAAGTTCCTGCTCCGAACGGACCATGCTTCTTTAACCTGGCTTCTAAATTTCAAATAGCCAGGTGGATACAGCGATTTCAAGAATACGACATCGAGATACGTCATCGGAAAGGAGCATCTCATGGAAATGCAGATGCTTTGTCGAGAAGGCCCTGCATAGACAGTTGTCGCTATTGCTCCAGGGCGGAGAAAAATTACCATCTGAAACATCCCGTTGTCCGCCAAGTTACATCATCGGCACCATCTCAAGATCCCTGGAGTGACGAAAACGTTCGTGCGGACCAATTAGCAGATAGCGACATCAAACCTATTGTGGAGTTTATGGAAAAGTCCGGCAATAAGCCCAGCTGGCAGGAAATATCATCTTGCTGTCCGCCAACAAAACAGTACTGGGCTTTATGGGATTCGCTTCGCCTGAGAAATGGAGTCCTGTATCGTAAATGGGAGTCGGACGACGGCAAGATGCTCCGATGGCAGTTAGTACTCCCTCGCTCGAGGATTCCGAAGGTTCTAGAAGAGCTGCATAATAGCTTAACTGGAGGCCATTTTGGCATAATGAAGACCCTGCAGAAAGTTCGCGAGCGCTTCTACTGGGCTAGGGCTCGAGGCGATGTCGAAAAGTGGTGCCAAGCTTGTGACGACTGTGCTGCCCGTAAAGGCCCGAAGAAACGAAGCCGTGGAAAACTACATCGTTACAATGTAGGAGCGCCTTTCGAGAGAATTGCCCTCGACAGCTTGGAACCTCTACCGCGAACTTCGGATGGCAACAAATACATCCTAGTTGTCAATGACTATTTCTCTAAATGGCCCGAAGCGTTTCCTATTCCCGATCAAGAAGCTACGACCGTAGCAGAGGTACTGGTGCAAGAATGGATTTCCAGATATGGAACCCCTCTGCAACTTCATTCCGACTGTGACGTACGTAAGCTGAAGTCAAGATTAAATATTCCGGGTTTGATAAAAATAAGAACAGATTTCCTAAAAATTATATTTAATGAATTATATACAGGCTATGTACATGGATCAGGTATCGTAGGTATCGTAGGTATCGTATAATATAAATTCTCGTATAAAACTTACGTATGAGATCGTAGAATACAACGTACAACAGCTCTTTTCTGTTCTAGCGCGTAAACCCTGGCGTAAACACCGTGGGGTTGAGGTGTAGCTCGCTGCTGACTCCAAGGTGGGAGAAACCATGGAGTCGAAAAGGGAGTGCAGCTGCCACATCCTCCCACCTTTTGAGTGTTACTCAAAACCAATTAATACTTACGAATGTACAAAATACTTACTTACTTACAAAAAGTTCTTAGTTACACAGTTAAAGCTAAACATAAAAATTAAAAAAAGGAGAAATTAAAAGTTCAACAGTTTAGTCATCAGAAGAATCATCAAGTTCCAGTTTATAAAGTTTCTGCACAGGTCGTAGAAGCTCAGCATTCTCAGTCTTCAACAGAACAAGGCGTACATGTCCGTCCCGGCCCGGGAACAGCTTCAACACTCGACCCAAGCTCTATGTTGTCCTCCCCTTGCTCGTCCCCTCCAATAAGACCACCTCTCCAACGGATATTGGAGTGACTTTTCCAGCTTTCTTTGATGTTTGTCGTAACAGTCCCAGATATTCTGATCTAAATCTGCGTCTCAGGACATCACGAATTTTCTGTAAATGTTTGGCTCTTTTGCTTAATTTTTCACAGTCTACAACATCCAGATCTGGAACACCTGATGAAGAAATTTCATGCAGGAACATAGCAGGAGTCAAAGGTGATGGATCTTCAATGTCTTGTGAAGCATACGTTAGTGGCCTGGAATTAATTACTTGTTCGCAATCGCAAAGAACGGTTAGCAATTCCTCGTAGGTTAGGGAGAGGTGCATTTCGCCAGCCCCCCCACCAAAACCGATTTCGATGAAAATGGTTCAGATCGTTTGTACCTCGTTTGTACCCGTTTGTACCAGCAAACTTTTCGTTTGTACCTCATTGGTATCTTCACAATAAGCGTTTCCTTGTGGGGGGGCTGGCGAAATGCCTAGCCCCCCCACCAACGAATTTTCAAAAATGAACGATGCCAATCGTTTGTACCTCGTTTGTACCCGTTTGTACCAACAAAATTTTCGTTTGTACCTCACTGGTAGTTTAACTATAAGCGTATCCTTGTGGGGGGGCTGGAGAAACGGTAGCCCCCCCACCAACGAATTTTCAAAAATGAACGGTGCCAATCGTTTGTACCTCGTTTGTACCCGTTTGTACCAACAAAATTTTCGTTTGTACCTCACTGGTAGTTTAACTATAAGCGTATCCTTGTGGGGGGGCTGGAGAAACGGTAGCCCCCCCACCAACGAATTTTCAAAAATGAACGGTGCCAATCGTTTGTACCTCGTTTGTACCCGTTTGTACCAGCAAAATTTTCGTTTGTACCTCACTAGTAGTTTAACTACAGGCGTATCTTTGTGTGTGTGTGGGGGGGGCAAGCATTTCGCCAGCCCCCCCACCAACGAATTTTCAAAAATGAACGGTGCCAATCGTTTGTACCTCGTTTGTACCCGTTTGTACCAGCAAAATTTTCGTTTGTACCTCACTAGTAGTTTAACTACAGGCGCATCTTTGTGTGTGGGGGGGGCAAGCATTTCGCCAGCCCCCCCACCAACGAATTTTCAAAAATGAACGGTGCCAATCGTTTGTACCTCGTTTGTACCCGTTTGTACCAGCAAAATTTTCGTTTGTACCTCACTAGTAGTTTAACTACAGGCGCATCTTATTGTGTGGGGGGGGGCAAGCATTTCGCCAGCCCCCCCACCATCGAATTTTCAAAAATGAACGGTGCCAATCGTTTGTACCTCGTTTGTATCCGTTTGTACCAGCAAAATTTTCGTTTGTACCTCACTAGTAGTTTAACTGCAGGCGCATCTTTGTGTGTGTGGGGGGGGGCAAGCATTTCGCCAGCCCCCCCACCAACGAATTTTCAAAAATGAACGGTGCCAATCGTTTGTACCTCGTTTGTACCCGTTTGTACCAGCAAAATTTTCGTTTGTACCTCACTAGTAGTTTAACTACAGGCGCATCTTTGTGTGTGTGGGGGGGCCAAGCATTTCGCCAGCCCCCCCACCAACAAATTTTCAAAAATGAACGGTGCCAATCGTTTGTACCTCGTTTGTACCCGTTTGTACCAGCAAAATTTTCGTTTGTACCTCACTAGTAGTTTAACTACAGGCGCATCTTATTGTGTGTGGGGGGGGGCAAGCATTTCGCCAGCCCCCCCACCAACGAATTTTCAAAAATGAACGGTGCCAATCGTTTGTACCTCGTTTGTACCCGTTTGTACCAGCAAAATTTTCGTTTGTACCTCACTAGTAGTTTAACTACAGGCGCATCTACAGGCGCACATCCCATTCAAAATGGCCACCTTTGGTTCAGTTTTCTCCTTTTTTTTTCGGCTAAGATCGTTCCTTTCCGCCATCTTCCTCTTCCTTCCCCCATTTTGGCACGAAGAAAATCCTTCTAGAACTTTCGCCGCTGAGACAGGGCAAGTGCTGATTGGTCCCTTAGGACGGCGTTGCTTCAAAGACAAGCGGATAGGGGCAGGAAAATAGCTTAATGCTAACGGACTTAGAGGAAAATCGCACAGGGAAATTTTGACGCGAAGGGAAGGAAAGAGGGATTACTGTCCTTTCCAAATACCGACTTTCTTGGAGCTTGGCGCACTAATTGATCGTTGATCTTGAGTTTTACATTGCCTCAAAGGAACATTCCTTCTTTTTGTTAAAAGTCTGGACATGAAATAATTTGAAGTATTTGAGAGTATAAATTTTCTCTCGTGTTTACCAGATCAATGCTCACCCGATTTTGGATTTTATCTAGCTAGAATAAATACAATTTGAAATGTCATTTATTTCTTGTAGGAAAGAACGACTTTTCTTTAGGAAATTCAGTCAAAAAATGCAACATTCAAGCGTCGATCCCCTCAATCCTAGGCACTTTTAAATACTGAAATCATTTAAATACTTCGGGGCTCCCGACCCATATTATCACAAGCAATATTTTGTGCAGAGAGTATTTAGTGAGTATTTACACTATTTCTAAACAAAGGCAGATCCATTTTCCCCATTGTAAATAGAAATTGAGAAAGAAAATTTAGTTAAAAAAAAATATTTCAGCTTTTGTGAACTCTTGACTCATACAAGTATGAGATTTGGGGGCCCCCTGTTTTTCAGGGTCCCCGGGATATTGCCCTGCTTTTCCATGTGATAATAGGACTCTGAGTGAGATTACTAGTGAAAATATGCAAATAATGTTTCAATAATTTTGACTTTTTGGTGAGAAGCCAAGAGATATTATATAGTACAATATAATCTTTTAAAATTAAATAAAAAATATATTTAATTAAATTATTTAATATAAATACATATTTATTTATGTAGGATGTGGTAAACATTTATTTCTAAATATTCAAAATGAATAACTTACAATCACCCCTTTCTGCTTATCTTTTTTAAAAACTAACTATTAAACTTAAAATTTTTGTTTTACAATAATTTTTTTAAAAGATAAATAACTTTTTAAAAAATCAACAAAGTCTGTACATTTTCTCTGTATAAATAAGTTTTCAAGTTCATTTTCACAAGAACATTTCATAATGTTTGTTAATAAATATACAGATTCATATGCTACAGTAAAAATAGGGAGGTGAAAAATGCAGCGTGCCGAAAGAGCGAACTCTTGCCAAAATTATCTCTAATCTGAAAATAATGGGCTACAGCATTGTAGGGAAACCATACGCATTTTCCCCCATTTTCTTCCTCTGCAAATTCGGCTAAGTCCGATAGTATTAGCTATTTTCCCGCCGCTATCCGCTTGTCTTCAAAGTAGGGAGCGAGAGCGTGGTATGGGCATTCATTCGGAGGCGAGACACGGTGGAGGACAGACGGGCTTAAAAGACTCCTGCGTTTTTTCCTGAGTTTTGGTGTGCACTTGCCTGTTGGAGTGACCGACTCCCTTATTCCTTCGAAATGTGATTGCTTTGTCAATGATGGCCAGAGGGCCAAATCTCCTCCATGATCACCATTTGTGCTGTTAACTGTTAAAAATTTCTATTAAATGTTTTTTTTCTTTGCAACATTAGTCTTTTCCATGGCCGAGATCTGCAGCACGTGCCATTTTAAAATGGGCTCAAGCAAGACCCCCCCCCCCTCCACGTCTTCCCACATTAGCTCAGAGTAAGCCTCCCCGAATTTAACGTTCTCTTCATTTTTTGGCCTCATGCCCACATTGGCCAAGCAACTTCTCCTCTCCAAACTGCGGCAACATGCTGCATAAATCATCACGCCGGTACGGCCGAATCAAGATATGTACCATTATCATCTATGCGTCTAATCCTCTTCAACTGCTAGCACTGGGGACGTGTGGCCCCAATTCATCACGCCGTTACCGCAGTTTCCCGATGGAGCCAACGACAATCGTGCGATGTGAATCGAGTAATCCTGACCTGCGAACCCGCAGCTGAAAGTTTGGTGAGATCGTTTTTACTTTCCGAACATGTACCATGTAAGGAAAGTATTGTGATCATGAAAAAATTCGAATTCGAGATTTGGGTGTATTTACACGTTTAGAGGGCTTCTGAATTCATTGGTGCTATTTTTACGAGATGTATGTGTGTGTGTGTGTGTGTGTGTGTGTTTGTGTGTATGTGAGTGAACACGATAGCTCCTGAACGGGGCATGCGATTGAGCTCAAATTGGGTATATAGGTTATAAACCACCGTCGCAAGATCTGTATTGATTTTGGTGTGTATAGGACTTATAGTTTTTCTACAGGGCTACGACAAAGATTTCTTTTACATTATGGCCTATGGGGGAAAATTCTGGAAAGTGCGCTAGCGTTTAAACGGTACATTCGATGGAGCTCAAATTGGGTGTACATGTTATAAACAACCATCGTAAGACCGGTATCGATTTTGATGTGTATAGGACTTATAGTTTTTCTACAGGGCTACGCCAAAAATTCCTTTTACATTATAGCCTATGGGGAGAAATTCTTGAAAGTGCGCTAGCGTTTAAACGATACATTCGATTGAGCTTCATTTTGGTATATATATTTGAATTATTCATCGATTAAAATTTATTTAAATGCTTGGTAATGATCTTAATCGTAAGTGTTCGGAAAGTCGAGTGGAGTCACTCCAGATTTTTTTTTTTTTTTTTTTTTTTTTCTTCCCATCCTTGGAAAATCAGTCCAGAACCATGTTGGCAGCCTGTTATTCACATTTCTTTTTTGTGCCTGATCGGCGCTCCTTCGGCTCTACTAACCTGTTAATGAACTCATTATTTCAAGAAGAACGTTACTATAAAATGGGGGGGGGTATGCAAAATTGTAAAACCAGTAATGTTAAGTGATATTTCTTTTGCTGTTACAAGGGTAACTTTGTGTAAATTATGTTCTGCTTGCTTAAGTGAAATTTTTCTTTAATTTGTGTATCATGTGATGGTCAAATATTTTCTTGCTATCTAAATTTTGTTTCATGAACTCATGGAGTTTCATGTCGGAGAAGTATTCACTTTTGTTTCATTAACTCGTGTCCGTTAAATCATGTCGGTTGTATTTACTTACTAATTTTTTGTGTGCGTGTGTGTCGATATTGGGATTTAAGTGATTGTGAACAACAATTTTAAGGAGAATTCCTTTGCAGCCCTGAGTAGGCATGAAAGTTGAGAGAAAGGGGATGACTTGTTAAATTAAACCTTTTTTTTATATATTGTTTTACTAAATTTTGCAGTTACAGTAGAACCTCGATTAATCGAAACTCTCCGTTAACCGAAGTCGGTTTCTTCACTTTTTTTTTTTTTACTTCCTTGTACGTAGTATAAGGAAGTAATGTGATCCCGAAAAATTTTGGGGGCCAAATTTCGACATAAAAACCGATTTTGACTACCTCTAAATTTAGTTTAAAAATTTTTTTCGATGCATCTCATCGTAGGCTAGCATGCACGATCATATTAACGCGTCTGCAACTCATTTTGACCAGTGGCGAGTCTACTGTGGCCAGTTTTTCCATGCCGTCTGTACGTACGTACGTATGTACGTACGTACGTACGTACGTACGTATGTATGTAACTCGAATATCTCAAAAACTATTGGTCGTAGAATGTTGAGATTTGATATTTAGGATTGTTCTATGATCTAGTTGTGCACCTCCCCTTTTGGTGGCAATCGAATGGATAGTTTATGTACAGGACCGCCCAAAAGATTCGAAATACATTACGCTCTATGGGCCGAAATTCATTAAACTCGCCTAACTCAAAAGCTATTAGGCGTAGAATGTCGAAACTTCATATTTTGGATAGTTGTAACATCTAGTTGTGCACCTCCCCTTTTGGTTCCATTCGACTGGATAGTTTATCTACAGGACTGCCCAAAACATTCGAAATACATTGCACTCAATGGGCCGAAATTCATTAAACTCGCATATCTCAAAAACTGTTAGGCGTTGAATGTTGAAACTTTATATTTAGGATTGTTGTAACATCTAGTTGTGCACCTCCCCTTTCGGTTCCATTCGACTGAATAGTTTATCTACAGGACCGCCCAAAAATTCGAAATACATTACGCTCTATGGGCCGAAATTCATCAAAGCGTTTTTTAGAGGTATTGGGATATTTCAAACGACTCAGAAGTGATATATGCTGTAAAAAGTTAGAAAATGAATTTCTCCATTAAAAAAAAAGTGTCTTTATCATTTATAGTTCTGCTACAGGAACACTCAAAAGATTTCCAATACATTACGGCCAATAGCAATTTTAGGGGCATTCATCCATTTCAAGCACAATACCGTCCTACCACATAAGTTAGGTAATGGTCCGACCACGGTCACGTGCCTCCCTCAAGAACTGTGCCAAAAGTCGCCAAGCTTGGCGACTTTTGGTGTACGTGTGTGCATATTTAACTCTCAAATCTCAAAAACTATTATGAAATTTCATATATAAGAATGTTGTAACATCTAGTTGTGCATCTCGATTTTTGGTTCCAATCTACTGGAGAGTTTATTTACAGGACCACCGAAAAGAATTTCAGTACCTTAATGTCTATGGACATCTTCATTATAATACAACTGTAGACAGTCATTGTTTGGTACATGCCCAAAATCTCGCCGTCTGTCCTCGACCTTGGCGAGTTTTGGCGAAATATCGCCAAATTTGGCGATAGTCAGTCATTTGGTCCATGCCCAAAGTATCGCCATTTGTCATCGTTCTTGGCGAGTTTTGGCGAAATATCGCCAAATTTGGCGATAATCTGTCATTGTTTGGTTTATGCTTAAAATCTCGCCAAATGTCGTCGACATTGACGAGTTTCGCCGAAATATCGCCAAATTTGGCGCCAAAAATTATTTCCTATTTTGTATAACTCTAAAACTTTAACCCGTAGATTTTTTAACTTTGTATTTAGAACTATTGTAATACCTAACTGTTTTCAATATCTTTTTTGACAGCAATCGACTGAGAATTTATTTACATGGTGAGCCAAATGACTTTGAATACATTGAGGTGTATAGATGCAATCAACTCATTGAAAGTCTGTGGTCAATGACTACTTTGGCTATCCCCAAAATCTCGCTGACTATCTCAAGTTTGTCGGCTTTTGGTGAAATATCGCCAAATAAAGTGTCAGAAGGAAATCTTTCAAATTGAACTCAGCTTGGCGATATCGAAATATTTGGCTAGAATTCGCTAAACCTTACTATTATTGATATTTTATCTCTTTCAAACAAATAAATGTAGAGGAAGTGCGTCGAAAATATTTTTGATCTAATGGACGTGCAAGGAAGTCATGTGTTGGACACATCAGATTTTTTTCATCAGAAAATTACTTTTTGAAGGAGATACTGAATCTGGTGCAGTTTCAATAATTGAGTTTTGGAAAACTGTCAATATCAAAGACTGCATTTATATGATCAGTGACGCGTGGGAATCTATGCCACATTCCAACGAACCAACGCGTAAGAATCGAACGACGAAGTTGGCGAAAACTTTACCGAATTTTTCAACTGGCGCAGGTGAAAATGCTACAGACATCGTGAAAGATAGGGTTACTGAGATTTCAAGCCTTTTTAGCACAATAAAAGGTTTTGAAAATTGTGGGGATAGAGAAATCACAGAGAATTGTGACGTGGAAGATGCAGGCTTCCAGTTGCTCCATGATGAGGAATTAATAGCAGAAGTCCGAAAATCTCCAAAAGAAGAAGATGATGATGATGAAGATGAGAATGATTCTGGAGTAAATAAGATCAGTAACAAGGATGCTTTTGAGTGTTTCTCAAAAGGCCTTCTTTGGTTGGAACAATAGGAGCAGTGTGATTCCTCTGAAATCACGCTTTTAAGAAAACTTCGGAATAGAGCTGCACCACAAAGGATGGCCAATTTATACCATATGAAGCTTCCATTTAAACCATTGTAAGTTTTTGTTTCAAAAATAAATTCATTTTCAATTATAATTTTAATTTATTTATCAGTTAAAATAATCATAATAATAGTTCAATGACGATACTGCATATTAAACTAGTTGATTATGGATGAATTCTCGATTAGCCGAAATAGGTTCGGTACCAATTACTTCGGATAATTGAGGTTCTACTGTATTTTCACAATTTTTCTTTTTGTTTTGTTTGGGTACCCAAATGATCATTTTATTGTTATTGCTTCAAAATGATTATTATTATTATTATTATTATTTTGCCTAAGGCAATTTGTTGGATGCCATTATCTAAGGATTAGTATGCAATATATCACAGTGCTGCATTTCTTTTGTAAATTTTGTCTCTGAAGTGACGATTAGCTAGCCAAATAATTTTTTTGGTGTTGTTAAATAAATTTTGTTATGGTGATCTAAAAAAAAAAAAAAAAAATACTGTGTCTTTTGCCTTTTATTTATATACCACACACATTCCCCTGTCAAGGTGAACTATTAGGTTA
>JAWZYV010000425.1:0-19728 GCA_038373885.1 Cheiracanthium punctorium | reverse complement strand
AAGAAATACCTCAGCAATTAAGAGGAAATGAAAATAATATTAATAAGTGTATTGAAGTATTTCCGAAAACATACTCTCTGATAACATATTGAAGTCAGTTATAATAGAACCTAAAACTGATGATTGAACTTTTATTGATGTTGGCTTGATCGAATATCTGATGAATTGAGAACGTTTCACCGTAGCTATGATTAAATAATTTGCCATGATGACAGTGAAATCAGTAACTATCCAGTAGAGTTTTCAAATTCTTTGACTGAAAGTGGTTTTTTTTTTTTTTTTTTTTTTTTTTTTTTTTTTTCCGGTTAGCCGGGAGCAAGTGAAAAATTGCCAAATAATTGTGATCTGCGAAAAATGCTTATAAACCTTAAGCGATTTCCAGTACATAGTTGTTTACCCCTTTCCATATTTTGGAAGTTTAATTTAATTTCCTATTTTTATTTAATTCCACACGTTTTCAGAAATTCCCCATTTTGTAACCAATACGCACACAAATTTCTTTTTAGTATATTGATATTTCTGTATATACTGAATTCTGCATCTAAATACTATTTTGTATACGGATTAAAATTTCCGCCTTTTTTTGGGGGGGAGAGACAATGTTTCAGTAGTAGTCTTTAGACGTTTCCCAGAAAGAAAAAAAAACAGTTGGCTGGATTAGCACCTGGCTGACAGAAAAATACCTTAGTTTGTCACCACATAAGTTAGTAAACTGCATCGTTATACTAATAAGAAACTTAAATACAAAGGAGGCATTAGTCAATAGAGCAGGAATTCGCATCAAGTTTATACATCCTAATGCTATTGATTGCGAAGTTTGAACTGGAACCGCCGGCAATAAAATAATTTTAATTCCACTTATGGTAAAATATTACCAGAATATTTTATATCTTTTCAAAAACTCAATTTCCAAATATACCTGCATCAGTAGTACGCCTCGGCAAGTAGAATTGAATCATTCGACTTTTTAAGATTTTATAACTCAGAACATAATAGGCCTTTAGCCGAGGACAAGTCCAGGCTCAATTTTCGGAGGGGGCCCACTAGACTTCTTAGATTAGCTTAAATTGTTCAAAATGCAAACTGAATGTGTGAAATCCAAGGTCGGTAGAGGGAGATGACCCTATGACCCACTCGCTGGAGCTGTCTTTGCATTTAGCAAAATATAATAGAGTTTTTACAAAAACACCGTCTTCACACAACAGTGTGGTGGTTGTAAAGTGAAATTATACAAAAGTGGTCACTAAAAACAGATAGTCTCTTACTCAAGGTGGTCACTTTAGTTGGTTCCAGTGTAGATGGAATGGTGAGACATATTATTTGACAGAAGAACTTTATTCACACTCAAATTAAAAAAATTAATGCTTTATGGTCAGATTTCGATCACTGGCAGATAACTAGTAGTATTTAAAACGGTGAAGTACAGTTGGAATATGCTTGAAGAAGATTGTAAAACAGTTTTAGTAGACGATTTTTAGACAGATTTCGATTCCAAAGTTGTGTTTTATGGAGCAACGGAGAAAAATACGGCACACTCATGAATAATGATACACTTTCCAACTTAATAGAATAATAAGAAAAGATAATAGGGAAGAAGCATGGATTATGATACGCTTTTAATATATAGCACTTTAGTGTGTTTTTAATTCTGAAAGTGTTTCAGAATTTCAGATTTTCTGACTCGTCCCCTCCCCCCCACCCAAATAAAAAATAAAAACGTTGTTACAAAGAGAAATTTAAAATCCATTGTTTTAATTTTTCTTTCTTTCTTTCTTTCTTTCTTTCTTTCTCTCTCTCTCTCTCTCTCTCTCTCTCTCTCTCTCTCTCTCTCTCTCTCTCTCTCTCTGATATACTCATCTGAAGATACTGACTTAACTTTTTATTAAATTATGTATTTTTCCTTCTCAAAACTGTTGCATGATATATTTATCTTGGTAGGAGAGTCAAAATAACAAAATTTTTATCTGTGAAATGGGTAATTTAAATAAACAAAGCTTAAAGTCTCATAAAACATCTAAAATCTGCTGATGAGCTCTCAGAGAGGGCTAAATTATTAAGAGACATTAATTTTTACTCTCAGATTAAGAGCTGGAGAATGTCTTCTGACGAAAAAAAAATTACTGATAAAATTAAAAAACTGAAAATTATTTTAGGGTACTTCTTCATGCATAGAACAGAGCTCATACCATAAACAGGGATGAGATTCTTCTGACTTGTCTAATTTCAGACTTTATATATATATATATATATACATATAGAATAGCTAACTTACGTAATGTGAAATACCAAGATAATCCATTGATAAAGTGAAAAAAATATAAAAATAAAAAAGCAGATAGCACATGGTGCCAATTAACGAGCTTAAACCGAATAAAGTGTCTATATATATATATATATATATATATTTGTATATATAATAATGTTGATTAGCGTTGTAAAAAGGCGGAATTAATATATATATTTAAATTTTTTTGTAAAGGTAAAATTGTGTACAAGTAAAAAATAGATAGATTTAATATCAATATAAATTGCATATTTATAGAATTTATAAGTACAAAGTAGATGTAATTAAAGTTCCAGTTTGAAACGGTCAGAAAAGGGGAACTACTGGACCAAATGTTGTCAAACTTGCTAATCTTGTAGAGGACGTGAGGTGAGTTTATTGACGTGGGAAAAAAAAAAAAAAATCAAAAAATCACCACCAAGGGAATATGCGCTGTATGAATATTGATGAACGATATAAGACATGAAAACATCGGTTTAAAATGTTTGTGAACGTTCTAAAACGAAACTGGATGTAGTTTTATCTCAAAGCACTGTTTATAGTGATAATCTAAGCAATTTGGCGAAATTGAAAGTTGCGATACACACATGTCCATAACATTCCATGGTGGGCAGCACATTGAACATGCTTTGTAAAACGTTTCAGAAACGATTACGAACATTTTAAACGGATATTTTCATGGCTTATTTCGTTTACCGATATTGCATACAGCATCATATTCCCCCTGGTGGTGAGTTTATGAACTTTTTTCTGCGGATAATAAATTCTCGTGTACTCCTTTACACGATTCCTAAATATGATAACATTTGGTCCGGTAGTTTTACTTTTCTGAGTTTCAAAGTTTATCTTTCATTATAATTACCCTGCATTATTGCTCAAAACTCGTTCGCACGTTCTTTCAAAATTTTTCTTTTTTGATCAATCTCATTCCTGATTAAAAGTCTCCAAGCTTGGCAATTTTTAACAATATCTACTTATATAATACGCTGAGGTATGCAGTACCAAAATCGACGATATTTCTATGCTGGGAACGGTAACAAATAGATGTAAACATTAACATAATCACAATAACACACGCACAAAAAAACAAATTAATAGTTCAGTGACGTTAAGTGAAGTAAGCATATTCGATACTGAAAACGTATGTCACGCAGTAACTAGATTACAAAATAATAATGCATACGCGAAAAAGCAAAATCTTTCGGACCTTTTCACAGCCCGTTTATCGCATATTTAAAAAACAGAAAAATCTTCGTGAAGTGGGCCGAAACATATTTAAGCCATTTCCTGTATTTTTTTCTATTTTTGTAACTAAGGATGCGTATTAAATAATGCAACCGCACTATAAAACACCAGGTTGCTAACTTGGCACGTTAACCCAGCAGCTGCTGCAATTCATAAGCATTTCTGTAGGGGTTTGTACAACACGTTATCCCGGATACAGCATTTTTATAATAATTTTATGGATGGAAATGTCACCAATCTTTTCCTACATCTTGCAATGTTAGTATTTGGCTTTGCCCCCCATGACCACCATCAGCTTTATGATGATACCCAAAATTTGTAGCAACCCTAACCTAGGTAAAAATTCCATGACAAATGCTATTAAATCAAAGAAACACGATTTTCGTTGAAATGAGTCCAATAATTTGGTCAACACTGCACTGAGTATAAAGAACAGTAAGGTATGGGGCGGCGAAGCTGGCCGCCTTGGCGGCTAGTTAAAAAAAAAAAAAGGAAAAGCTTGTCTTTGAACATGTTTTATGATTTACCATGTTCTTTTCAATTATGCTGGTTTATTGATTGCACCTCTAACTTAATTTCAGGACACGTCAGGCATTATCCACAATTAGCTGTAACAAAGAGAGGTTCTCCGTGGTCTCGGGGGAAATTATATTGCATAGTAGAGGAGTCACTTTTACTAGTCCCCACCAACTATCCGACGGTGAACTACCTGAACCTGGAGGAATCTACTTTTGACTATTACGATGCTTACGGTAATGAATGGTATCCTGGTTGTCGTCCTTTCGATCGCCCATTCGCCTTTGCACATCGACCCCACATTCCACTCGTCGAAGACTCCGAAGACAAAGTCCTCCGGAAGAGATTCGGAGACCACCGTCTCGCTTTCCTCAAGGTCTTGGCCGAGATGAGGGAGTGGTGCTACGATGAGGCCCACCGGAAACACCAGATCTTCGCTTTGTCTGCACTCATGAAGCAGTGGGACTCTGCGAAGTACAGGAGGCTATGGCAGAGGTACATGGATCCGGAGTGGCTGAGGAAGGGAGGGATGTTTCCCTACCATCCATCAGAGCATCCAGAACACCCTATGTTCGTGGACGCTCTGATCAACTGTGACGACTCCCTCATCATAAAGGAGGCCATCACGAATATTAACCTGTTAGGACGCGAGGTGCCAGACGCCATTAGGATGTTTCTAGTTTCGCCTTACCTCTACATAGTCTTTCGTTGCCACCTCCAGCGAGTGAATCCTAAGGTCTCTCGATTTGAATTGCTCGAGACCTTCCGTGTAAACATACTTCATGAGGCCTTCGATTTCGGAGACGACTTCGGCTTCGCCGACTCCGAATACCGTCGCGACGAGCTCATGAAACTGTGCCTCGAGTTGGAAGACTGGTCGGGATATTCTAATCCAATATGGTGCCTGCTAGCAAGAATCCTAGAATTCCGTCCTCGATGTTTTGTGAATCCTGCACTCTGGTAAGTGATGTACAAATATTAGTTTACCTAGGTAGTAGTTATTAGTTAATTAGTTATTAATAGTAGTTATTTTAATTTACCATGCATCTAATATAGTGATATCTTTTATATCCTCCATAGTCCTGTCTCCTGAACAACATCAAACTGTATAATCTCGAGGAGCTACTTATTCCCGCTTTAATTGTGACTGGGCGTTAGAGTTGCAGAGTTTACAATTTTCACACACTTTTTTAATTTATGACGTAGCCATTTGACTGCCGTAAAGGATACCCCGGTTGGTTGAGGGAGGTAATTTCGATATTTCGCATAGTAGTTTTCAAACGGTATCATTAAAACTTTGCGTTATGTGGGACCTTTATGGAGGAACGTAATTCAACGTTAAAATAAAACTATACTCGCAACCTGCATGCATATGTTAGGTAACGCCTGCACCATAATTAAATGCCAAAAATAAAAATAGTAAATAGAAAAATTTTAATATATCGCGCTTTGAAACGAACTTTGTAACTTTTAAAATGAACATTTTCAGCACCGTGAAGACATTTCAATATTTAAATAAGCACCGGATTAAAATAACACTTCTAATAATAATAATCGTGAATTTCTTAGTTTATTTCTACAGTAAATTTTAATCAAAATATCGTCTCTGTTGAAAATAGAGCTGGAATAAATGAGTTAAAATTATGGCGTAATTTTTACGTATCTTAAAGCAACTGACATCATCGATCCTCACTTGTGAATTGAAATTTAGATATCCCATTTAAAAACTCGATTGGTTAGAACTTTTTTTCTAATCCTTTTTCTGGCAACAACCCAACATAAATTCTCGTGCCATGATCGCAATGTAACAGGGTGTCTACCATCATGCAAAGGTCACGAAATTCACGGAAAAGTCAAGAATTGGAAAAAAGGTCACGAAAGTCAAGAAAAGGTCAAGAAATGAAGCACTAGGCGGGCCCGGGCTTCAAAAAATGAGCCCGAACTCATCTCTAATGGGCAACCTCCGGCCCGCGGGCGGAAGGGGCGGGCTTTTGATCCGGCCAGCGGATCAGAAACCCAGTCGAACTTGCTCGCTCTCATTGTTATAAAAACACAACGGTATTTTTTTTTAAATTCTTTGCCAGTGTTGTTTCTCAAACCAGATCTTCACATACAAACTGACTGCATTCAAAGACAGCAGGATGAGAAATAACGCTGGGCACTGAATAAAATCTTCATCGTAGTATCTTTGCAAACGATGGGAGTGAACAGGTTAATCCTGATATCCCCTTCTCATCACTTTACATATACAACTCAGGGGCCGATCCAGAAATTTTTTCTAGGGTACCATTTTTGTGAATTTTTATGCCAATTTTTAATAAGTCACTTTTTTGGTTAAAATAATTGATAAAACAGATTAAAATACAAGGTAAAATGCGAATGAAGGGCCGTTTCAATTGATTGTGTTGTGAAAGGGCCGCAAAACGGACCCAGTTTTCGTCTGCACCGACCCCTACACTGCTTGAACTTTTTTGTTCCTTTCAAAGATGGTCACAGGGATCTTACATTTTTCAAAGCCCCGAGTTTAAAGTTACCCCCGAAGTTAAAATTAACCGCGAGGAGACGTCACTGCCGGCAACGGGGGGATGGGAGTCACTGAAAGATGACAATTTTAAAAGAAGAATTATCTTCTGTAAAATGACTACGAAGGATGCGTGGGGAGGGGTAAAGAAAAGGGCCCGATTAACGCACGGGCTAACTGGGTCACGGCCCTTTTTGTTTTTTAGTTTTAATCTTTTAATTAAAAAAATTACAAATATTCCATAAAATATTATTTCATGAACTCTGCTCAAGGGACTCTGCCCAGGGCCCCCGGTTCGAAAGGGGCCCAAATTTCAAATGTTGTTCTGAAATATTCTTTTTTATGTCAAAATTTTATGAAAAAGAAAACAAATTTCATAGATGGGGGCCCCCAAATTCATCAATGCCCGGGGCCCCTGTTGGTCATAATTGGGCCCTTCGGAACTTCTAAGTGGTGTTCCAGCCTTATGCAGTTGGAACGTAATATAATCATCCAATACAGGAGCAGTAGCCATTATTACCGACGTGCGAAAGCGGAGATAAGGAAGAAAAGAAGTAAAGAACGGAGAATGCGAGAATGTGTAATGGATTTTCCCGTTCTGGCGTGGGGGAGGGTTGCTACGATCTTCGCTCCTTAAAAATTCCGCCAAAACTTGCTTTGACACTATTGGATAGCAAAGCGTTGACACAATAAACACATTTTCATTTATATAAAGGCGATATATTAAATTATTGAGCACGCTTTCATTATATAAACATGTTTTTTCCCCTTTACAGACGAATTTAACATAAAAAGTAATACATATACGGACGAACTATATTGTAAGGTCGGAAGAACACAAGGCATAGCCTTCCACGTACTGTCAGGTTAAGCTGAACTGGAGTATAGGTCACGATTAGCGACTCAACTCCCTTTTTCCATTTCATTCGAATTCTTAGTTGACGATTTTCGTAACTAAATTTTCTAAACTTTTGTGCACAGTTTTTACGGTTTTGCTATTAAACGTACAGTTTACCGTATAATTCTATCAATCTTTGTTGTAGAGATATTTAATTTTGAAATCAGGGCTTATTCGCTGCTCACCCTGTTTAACCCATTTGTGCCTGGATATTTTTGCGACTTTCTTCGATTTTTGCTAACACCAGCAGTAATTGATAAATTTCTGATGTCAACTTTTTGAACAAGGGATGATTTCATTTAAAATCATTATGTATAAAAATTGAAATTTCAACATCCCACTTGGCCATATTAAAATGTTTTGTGGAATTGAGGTTCAATACTCGCGAATAAAGGCTCGGAAAAATAAATAACGTTTTAGAATGATAGCGAAAATGCCGTCCCAAAAAAGGGACGCTAGGCATAAATGGGATAATAATAGTGTTAAATTTAAAAGTATAATTTTTCTTCATTCTATCAGTATGATGCAGGGGTGCAGAAACTGTTTTTACTCTCAACATTTCCCTCAATCCATATGCAAATTTCCCCAAAATTTTATGATATGTTTATAGCCTTGCATAAGTTCTGTATTACCATAAGTGTAAAAATATTTGCAATGTACAAGCTACATATACATTTTTACTAAATAGCAATTGGTCCAAGTTAAGAGAAAGCAAATTCCTGATCGGTGAAAAAGTTGAAAAAAATCGCCTTAAAAATAGGAATAAGAAAGAATAACTCGAAGAATTTTGTAATTCATTGTTAAAATCGAAATCAGTTGTATATTTTCTGCAAAATTTTCCCCAGATGGCTAAAATTTCCCCCTATCCTAGATTGCCGGATCGTACATATTCTACATCCCTGGCACGAATGTATTTTTGATATTAGTGTTTCGTAATTGGTATGGTCAAGAAAAGGTCAAGAAGAAGTCAAGAAAAGGTCAAGAAATCAAGCTTACTTTATATGGTAGACACCCTGTGTAATGAACGGCGTAAGATCGCGTTGATGCTATTAAATGCTGCATTAAAATTTGTAAAAAATCATCTAATTTACATAATTTTTTCGTTTTTATTTTCAAAGAGGGAGAAAAGAATGTTTCACGATTTGTCAAAATATCAAAAAGTTATGACGGATAGAATTCAAGATGCGATAGTTTTAAAATTATTTTACGAAAAAATTCGAAGCAGATGCTTAGTAAAAAAATTCCTAAAATTCGGTAAATCTTGTTACGTATTCAGAACAAACTGTTTTTAAAAGAAAATTTTCTCCTCTATCCGATGATATAAATTCCGTTTTGCTGTGAGCGTAATTTCTGCCGTTATTACGAATTAGGTGAGAAAAAATGCCAAAAATCGCATAAAACATAAAATAAAAAAAATTCTAGGTCTAATTTTGAAAAAATCGCTTCGAGGTGCACAACTGCTTATTTACATCTTCCCGAGTACCAAATTTGGTGTTTCTAGGTGTAGCCGTTTGTCCGTAACGCTGCCGACACACACACAGACACCTTCTTTTATAATAAGTAAAGAATAAAGATGACTTCACACACTTCTGTTTTAGGTTCGATGTACTTTGCGATTTTTTACGATAGGTTCAAACTAACATGGCTGCCTGGCAGACATGATATTGTGCGGCAAGTGACATTTCCATTCTCCAATTGGTCAACCGAAATCCCTTGCATCGGAATGTGAAATCGTCGAAATTCACATACGGATGGGGGATTCCTATGTTCTCGTAGTACTGATAACAGAATCTGTGGAAACTCGTTTCCCATCGGAATTCACTCTGATCGAAATTTAACTCCTCTGTGTTCGGAGCTCTACCACGATGGTATCGGAGAATATCTGACGTATATTTCTCGCTCTTGGATAGTCAAATACTTCGGACGAATAGCCACTACCCCCCTTTCAGTACTAGCACGATGACTTCGAATGAAAGAAGTGAGTATTTTTGTACATGTTCTGTCGATCTCGACACTAGGGCGGATCAGCCAATCAAAACACGCGGATTTCTCGCATTTTTCTTAAACGAAAGCATTGTCATAAAAATGTAACGAATTGACTCCAATATTTTGAGTTTCGGCAAAATTAAACAGTGAACCACCACATATTTCTTTGAATTTAAAACCATTGAGCCAACGATTTTATCGAACCAACGAGAATATAGCATTCCGTACGGAAGTCCATGTCACTGCTAATACACATCGGATATTACTCGGATTGTGACGGAAGAGAAAGCTCGATTTATCCACCTCCAAAAGCTTTCCGATACTATCGTGGTAGAGCCCCTGGGCTTGCATGCGCTGTCACTCGGCAGGGGCATTCAAAGACCTATGACAGAAAGGAACGATGGGTATGGAAGGAAGAATCGCATGCTTTTAAAGAATTTAATGAGACGACCGATTTTTTCTGAACCTTCCTTGATAGATTGTCATTAAAATTTTTATAGAAATACAGAACACATTAACATATGAATAAGACACCAATGAATGAAATCCAGGAAGCTGGTTTTGAAGAGGAATTGCCGATTTTTATCCCAAATAAAAGATGTATGAAACCAGTGTTAATTCTGTGTGGGTTGAGTGTAAGGTGTTAAATCTCGTGTATTTTATGTCTAAATACTTATTTTTGCCCGCTTAACACTTTTCTTTTTCTCCTTCTTTTTTATTTTATTTTATGTTTGATAATGATAATGTTCTCAGGCATTGTTATATATTCCACAGTGTGTCCAGCAAATAACATCTTGATTTCAAAATTGAAATTCTCTAAAACAAAGGTCAATGGAAGAATCGAGGAATGAGTATGTTTATGGTGTAACCTGTAAAAATTTTATACAGGGTGTCCCATAAATACTGCCTAAACTCTGCACAGCCAGATACCTCGTTGGAAGTACATAAAGAATGCCGAAAGAACTATACTTGTACGCCCCGTAGTTTTCAAGAAAGGTGGGAGAAAAGAGCAGAAACGTCATTTCCGGTGCACTGAAAGAGCCTTTACCGGAATCCGGAACATATATTTTTTTGCATATACTTTTATAAAATGATGCTCAAAATGTCCACCGTGCATATCGAGACTTGCATACGTGCGCAGTGTAATGACCAATTGCATACGTTGGATCAATCTGGTACCCACATAAATACGCACAGCATGAAGGGGAGGGACTGAACCACTATTTGTTGTAGTAAGAACTCGATAAAGCAATTCTTTCAAACGTTTTCATCGAAATCCATAGGTACCAGATCTAATGATTTTAGCGGCTTTAAAACCAAGTCCCGCATATGTAATCCAGTATCCAATTTAATGTTTCTAGTCGTTTTTCGTCGCACCGGATGTGACGTCATATTTTGTTTTTCCTATTTTTCTCGAAAACTATGGATCGTACAGGTACAGCTCTTTGGGCATTTTTTATGTACTGCCAAAGATTAATCTGGCTCTGCAGAGTTTGGGGGTATTTATGGGACACCCTGTACAGAAGTTTCGAAATAGTAGTTACAATAACTACTAACACAGAGTCGTGTACACAAATTTCCTTTAAGGGGAAAGGGAGTTATGGACGTAATTTTAAAAGCCCTAATCTTTATGTTGAAAATAAAAAAATAATAATTATGGACTTAATGTTAAAAAATCTCCAGCAAAGTGGGGGAGGGGAGAGGTAGAACCCCTCCCCCAGAGGTAGAACCACCGCACGGCCGCAACTAGGGGAGGGCAAACGGGGCAAGTGCCCAGGGCACCGTGATAAGGGGGGCGCCAAAATCAGTTATGGTTCCATGAAGATTTTTGTTTTCCAGTTTTGTGACTTTGTGCCCAAGCGTCCTGTCTGGAAAAGCCGGTATTGTTTCACTTCTCTAGACATGCTCACTTTTTCGAATTTGACATTGTGGAAACCCTTTGTCACAAAGCAAAGGAAAAAGCCCCTGGAGACCCATCGGTTAGCGATGACCGATCTGTTTTAGCCAATGAGGCGAGCACGTCCGATTTAAGGCATAGTCAGAAGCTAGAGTTTCGAGTCTAGAAGCATAGCTAGAGTTTTCAGCTTCCGGGAACTAGTAAACTTTCCGCGTCTCTTTCTGTTTGCTAGAATGGCCAACAATGACTGTTCGAAAGTATAATTTGGCCTCCCTGTGTGGTGTGTGAGACAGATGCTCCTTCTTTCTCTTCTCTTGCTACGCCACTGGACGCAAGCGGCAACCTGCGCCTCTGGTTCAAAAAAAGTGACGTGAGATTTCACTTGCGATTAAAAAAAACATTTTTACTTTTGTAAAAAAAGGCGTGATTATGGTTTTAACTGTGACACTTTAGCCAAATTGGCTTCAAATAGTTTACTTCGTATCGTCCATTTTCTTTAAAAGAAAACAGTAAAACTAGATGGTCAGCAAGAATGAAAGCTGTTGAAGTAGTTTATAAGTATTTTGATGGCATTAACACAGTTCTGGAAGAATTAACATCCAATCCTTTGTCTACATACCCTCTCTTGCAACCCTTTACAAAAAGAAAAGAGATAAGAGATAAGACTGCGCTATTTATAAAGGCTTTAAAATTGTTTTTCTAGATTATGCAGTTTAATTTTTCTTCTTACAAATAAATCCAGTATTTATAAAAGGAAAACGAGCCAAGCAAAGAAATCGTCTGCTTGGACATAAGAATAACTATGTACACAAAACGAAATCTTTGGAATGATAAACTTTTTTCACGTTTTCAGAAGAGCGCTCGTTGTAATTGCTTCACAACGGGCTTTGACTTTTAGTTGTACAATAACAGTAGTACAACGGGCTTTGACTTTTAGTTGTACAATAACAGTAGTATTTGACGCATTAAAGCAATAAACAACAGATGTTTTAATTCGAATTTCGCAAAAATCGCTTCGAGATATGGAGCGGGACCCGTTTTTATTTATTTTTTTCAACTGGCAATTTTAATCTTTGTTACTGTATCCATGACAACCAAACCGCAAGATATCAAACCGTAATTTATAAGCAGGTGCTACTGAAATGAAAATCCTTCTTTACTTAAAAATTCGTAAAAATTCTCCTAATTTATATTTTTCCTCCGTTCTTCTTTTAAAAGTGGGCGAATTGTGTGCTCCGTCTTTTGCCGAAATATAAAAAAGTTATGACAGATAGAATTCAAGATGCAGCAGTTTTAAAACTATTTTACAAAAGTCAGCGTCAAATTTAATTATATTTGAAAAATTCCCCAAAATCTGCAAATTATTACACAGTCCGAACAAACAGTTCATAAAAGAAAATTTTCTCCTCTATACGATGATGTAACTATCGTTTTCTTGCAAGTGCAATTACCGGCGTTATTATGTATTACGCAAGAAAAATCGCTAAAGATCGGACAAAACATAAAATAAAACATTTTCTACTTCGAATTTCGAAAAAATCGCTTTGAGGTGTGTCGAGACCCGTCTTGGAGAATTTCCGTACAAAATTTGGTAGGTCTACGATCACCCGTTTCGGAGCTACGCGAGGCGCAGACAGACAGGCAAACTAACGGACAGTTTACACATTGTTTTATTTATATAGATTATCAGCAAGCAGTCACAACACCATCTTTTCAAAGTGTCCGCCGCTCGACATACAAAGGTGTCAAACCTATAATGAAGTTTGTCATCACAGCCTGCATATCTCAACGGAAACGGATTCACATGCCGTACAAATCGATGATTCAAGCTCATTCTCAGCGTATTCGAATGGCGCTGGTAAAGTATCCTACCGAAAGTAGTCTCAAGGTGTCAAATCAGGGGAATATGTAGGCCAATCCATTAAGGAGGCCTACGATTACAATAACCTCTGTGAGCGGTTTTTGTAACTACTATTTCGGGGCCGTTCAAATATTACGTAATAAGCAAGTGTTAGACACTCCCCCTTTCGCTTACGTTAGATTTTATGACAGTTTGTCCGTCAGCACTATTTGGCAGAAAAAGTATTTACCAATAAATTGCATAATTGATCTTCCAAATCCATGTATATGTAAATACGCTAAGGAAAACCGTTGTGTCCCTTTTGCAGCACATTGCGCGAACGGATGAGCGCGAAATACGGCACAGTTACAGTTCGAATGGAGGTGGTTGTGCGAATGCTAAAATTTTTGTGCAATATGCTGATGCATGGTAAAAAATTAGAGAGGTAATTTGGCACGCAGTATTTCGCGGCGATGGTTCCATTGTGGTGTCAATTTTGACGTAGCACTATTGGGTTCTAGTATTACAACAAAACTTGCAAAAAGTGAAATTATTGTCCAGTTTGGAGAAACGCCAATGACTAAAATGTGCTTTAGCATTGTGCTTGGTGACTCTATTTTTTTATTTTATTTTTTTATTTTTATTTTTTTTACGCTCGATAAGTGCGCGAAGTGTTGTAAATTCCAGGTTTTAAAGATGTGTGAAAACCAACCGAACAGGGCAGGTTGCAATCCAAGAGATAGTCCACTTAAACGCGCCGAATAGATAATTTCTTCACAATCTCCCGCCACGCAGTATGCTAAAGAAAATTTTCTCCAGAAATATTATTGAAGAAATACCTCGGCAATTACTCAAAATAAAATCAATAGTCAAAATAATATTTCTGATGAAGTGTATGGAAATATTTCCTAAAACATACTCTCAAATAACATATTGAAGTCAGCTATAATAGAACTTAAAAATGATGATTGAACTAGCTACCCAGACAGCACAGCAAACTTGCATCAAACTTGCAGCGAGCTTGATTTATCAAGTCAATAAGCTTGAATTAAGCTTGAAAATTTCAAGCGTGTAAGCTTAATGCAAGCTTGAATCAAGTGTTCTAGTTTACACTTGCCCAGCTTGCATTAAGCTTGACATTTCAAGCTTGAATCAAGCTTGACATAGCAAGCTTAATTTCAAGCTTAAAAAAATTTCCTAAATACACGGGGCGCCGGTCGGCGAACTCGCCCCACATACTTTTACTTTGCCACGCATTTTTCCCCTCTACGCTGAAATTTCAATTTAATTTAATCTGTTTCCATCGAGTGTCCGTGGCTGGAATAGAACCCGGGACCTTTCGGTTCGTAGGCGAGCGCGTTATCCATTCAGCTACCAAGCTTCGGGCAGTTATGACTAAAGTTTGAAGTGAATTATCAAGCCGTTTTCTGGCCAGATTGATAAGTGGGCGATATGTTATTTGTTTTTTTTTTTTCCATGGGATGCATCAAAATTAAAATAATGTTATGTGTGATTTAGAGACTCTACTAATAGGGAAATAAACATAATATAAACTTAAGAGCAGCACACGTTTTAAAACTTTCGCAACACTCATGAGCAATACTGCTGGCCAAAATCGAGACAAACGACTGATTTTGAAATCAATTTCGTAGTATAATTGTATTTTATTTTGAAGAATTTCCATATTTGGAAATATAGAATGGGTTTACTTACTTAACACAAATTTTGTGTTAAGTAATCTGAAATCAAAGAAACAGATAGTTAAACGTTACTTCGAAATGCTATATCACAGTTGCTAACATGTATGGAATACAAACACTTTAGTCATTTTTGTAAATATTTCTTAAAATAACAAATAATTGAAAAATTTTGCTATTTTTTAACGCTAAAAATTCTCTTTACAAATGTGGTTAGTTATTTTCCTACATATTGGTATGCTATATCGATATAGAGCATTTCGAAGAATTAAAAATAAGTTTAAATTAATTTATACAAATGTAAATTTGAATTATTTTCATTGTTCATACTTTATAATTAAAAAAATTATTTAACTTCTGAATTTTTTTTATCCTTTGTAATTTTATTTTAAAACTACAAAAGTGTAAGATGTAAGATTTTTGGGCCCTAAAATCTGTAGGCCCTGGGCAGTTGCCCCGTTTGCCCTGCCGGTAATATGGCACTGGTAATAAAATAAAACACATCTTTTACGAACTTTCAGCAAATTTAAGGACTCTAGACAATTAATGTCCATTCTCTTTCACAGATGGCGCCATCACTGCGCACTTTGGAAGCTAAAATCAAGCTAGTATCACTTGTCAAGCTTAAATTAAGCTGTATTTAAGCTTGACAATTCAACTTGACTCCTGGAAGCTTGCTGCCAGCGTAAAATGAGTTGAACTGTCAAGCTTGCATTAATACGTCAAATTCAAGGAAATGTCAAGCTTGATTTAAGCTTATGTGCTGTCTGGGTAATGCTGACTTAATCGAATATCTGATGAAAGATGTTCGATTCATATCACCATAGCTACAATAAAATAATTTGCTCTGATGGCAATGAAATCACTGACTATCCAGTAGAGCATTTGAATTCTTTGACTATGAATGGTTTGCATTTTTTTTTTTTTTGGGGGGGGGGGTAGCCGCTTGGTTAGCGGAAGCAAGTGAAAAATTGCCAAATAATTGTGATCAGCGCCAAATGCTTACAAACCTAAAACAATTTCCAGTATATTGTTGTTTATTCCTTTCCATATTTTGCAAGTTCAATTTAATCTCGTACTTTAACTTATTTCCACACGTTTTACCCAATATCACATTATGTATTATGTATCTGATGAATAGAGAACATATCACCGTAGCTACGGTAAAATAATTTGCTATGATGACAGTGAAATCAATAACTATCCAGCAGAGTTTTTAAATTCTTTGACTGTGAGTGGTTTGGTTTTCTTTTTCTTTTTCTTTTCGGTTCGCCGGGAGCAAGTTAAAAATTGCCAAATAATTATGATCTGAGCGAAATTCCTACAAACCTAAAGCGATTTCCAGTACATAGTTGTTTATCCCTTTCCAAATTTTGGAAGTTTAATTTAATTTCATATTTTTATGCAATTCCACACGTTTTCAGAAATTCCCCATTATGTAACCAATAAGCATACAAGTTTCTTTTTAGCATATTGATATTTTTGTATACATTGATTTCTGTATATAAATACTATTTTGTATAAGGATTAAAATTTCCCCCTTTGTCTTGGGGAACGACAGTGTTTCGAGAGTAGTCTTGAAGCGTTTCCCAGAAAAAAACTGTTGGCGGGAATCGCGCCCGGCTAACCGAAAATTAGCGTAGTTTGACACCACAATAGTTAACTTAATTGCTTCGTTATACTAATCAGAAACTTAAATACAGAGGAAGCATTAGTCAATGGAACAAGAATGCTCATCAAGTTTATATATCTTAATGCTACTGACTGCAAAGTTTGAACTGGAACTTGTAGGCAATAAAAGAATTTTAATTCCACTTACAGAACATTCTGGTACTATTTTACCATATCCTTTCAAAAAACTCAATTTCCTAATATTTGCGATGACAATAAATAAATCTCAATTATTCCAAAAAAGTGCAAATTTATTGAGGCAGCAAGTTTTTATACATGGTCAGTGGTACACCTCAACAAGTAGAGTTCAATCATTCGATGGTTTAAGATTTTATAGCTCCGAACCCGAACATATAATGGGCCTTTAGGCGAGGACGGCTGTAGGCTGAATTTTCGGAGAGGGCACACTAGACTTTTTAGATTAGCCTAAATTGTTCAAAACGCAAACTGAATGTGTGAAATCGCACTGGAACCTGTGAAATCCAAGTTCGGTAGAAGGAGAAGACCATTACGTTTCACTCGTTGGAGCTGCCTTTCCATTTAGCAAAATATGATAGCGTTTTTGCAACAACACCGTCATCACAGAAAAGTGTGGTGGTTGTAAAATGAAATTCTACAAAAGTGGTCACTATGGACAAATGGTCTCTTAGCCAAGGTGATCACTTTAGTAGGTTCCATTGTATATGGAATGGTGAGACATACTCTTTTGGTAGAGGAACTTTATTCACGCTCAAATTAAAAAATTTAATGCTTTGGGGTCGAATTTCAACCACTGGCAGACAACTAGTTTATAAAAATGGGACTATATATAGGGGTTGTGGTTTCATGGTTTGACAGAATACAACTCTCTCAAAATGGTTGAGCGAAAAACGCTCAGACTGATTGAATATTTCTTCTTTTTGCTTAACGAAGTTGCTCTTCTCAGTCTGAGCGAAATGTTTTCTTTCGGCGGAGCGAATAACGCTCCTTTTTGAAAGATTTGTCTTCATTCAGTTTTAGATACTTTTTATCATAAACGGAGCGATTTTTCTGAATTTCGCCCCGTTTTCATTAATATGCTTTCATTCAGTTATGAATGCCTTCCATCATAAAATGGAGCGATTTCCATGAAACGCTCCTTTATGAATACAATCATTTTTCGTTATATATGAGCTTTAAATCGAAATGTGTATATTTTGATTTTCAAAAGCAAATTGTGTGATTTTTAGAAGTTTAATTATAATTTTGTATATTTATTTGGATATATATATAAATATATATACAGGGTGGCCATAATTAAACTGCAAGTGTTCAACGGGTGCTGGAGAGAAAACTACCGAGAATATTCCAATAAAATTTGGTATCTACACGTTTCAGAACATGCGCAAGTCAAATATGCAAGAAAAAAATCGTCATTTTCACCCGATAGATGGCGCTGTACCGTATTTCAAAGCTCACCGGTGGCATATACAACTTCCAAAGCCGATAGACAGAGCAGAGTGACATTCTAAGAGGCATATAAACAATATGAAACATCATTTACAGTTTATCAAAATTCCATACAATGCGCTTCAGTAATTAAATTTTTACAGTAACATGTAATAAAAAATTAGCGTAAATTAAGATCACAAATTAAACAATTCATAAAGACGCTTTTTAAAACAATTAAATCATTATTTATTCTCATTGACACTCGTTGGACCTCTTCTTAATCCTTTCATACGCCGGTATTCTTTCAGAGTAGCTGAATAATGGCTACCATCCTGATAGAATACCTTCACTAACAATGCACGTTCCTTCTTATTCAGAGTCATGATTGACCATTACTCAATGTGGTCTTGTTTTTACACTGTCCGATGAGCTTAAAATTTGCATACATGACGTCCATAAGCATTAAAACACGATATAGCGCCATCTATCAGGTGAAAATGGCGATTTTTTAAATTGCATATTTGACTTGCGCATGTTCTGAAACGTGTAGATACCAAGTTTCACTGGAATATTCCTGGTAGTTTTCTCTCCAGCACCCCTTGAACACTTGCAGTTTAATTATGGCCACCCTGTATATATATATCAAAGCCGTACCCAGGGAGGGGGGCAGAGTGCGCCCCCCCCCCAAATTTAAAATTTTGTTAACAAAACTATAATAATAAAGCCATGTTTTGAGAAATTTAGCCTTTTCACCTCTTGGTCCCCCCCCCCCCCCGAAATTTTTGTCTGGGTACAGCCCTGATATATATAACTTACCTCCTACAACCGGCCAATTTCTGCTTTTAAGAGATGTGCTTTAAAAAACCTCCAAACTCTGGACACATATTGAATTTCTCTAAAAACGGCCACAATAGGGTGAAGTGGGAGGGCATATGCTCCCCTTGCCCAACCTCTTGAAAATTTTATTCGAAGCCTAATATTCTTTTTTTTAATTTAAAAGAAAAGTCTATTATTTACACTTCTATTTTATGTCCCTCCACGGGCGCCGGCAGCATAGGGCAAGGGGGGCAATGCCCCCCCATGGATTTTTGTATGCAGTGTTTTCCCTTGCTTTTTTGCTCTTTCCAACATGGTAACCATACGTTGAAGTAGTCTTTGCCCCCCCCCGGGAAATATTCTGCCGGCGCCCATTTGTCCCTCCCCACGAATTTCCGATCACGTTATGCTTACGACAGTCCACTTTTTCTGTTTTTCAAAATGTACTAAGGAAAATTTAACTTTGGAGTTATTCAGCTCTATTAGCAGTCACCATAGACGCTGTGTCGGCAAGGGGCACAAGATGGGGCATGTGCTCCCTCGGGGCCCTTTTCAGAGACTTTTAATTTTTTTTAATGAGAAACTTTTCTTTTCTACTCTTGAATTTGATATGCACCCCTGTTAAATTTTTGATCAAACTATGCTTATAATGGTCACTTCTAACAATTTTCTTTTCAAGAAAAATGCTTTATAAAACTTCCATTAACAGTCACAGATGTAGTGTTCTTCGTTCACAAGAGAGAGCATGTACCCCCTACTTAATTTTAAAATCGTTTGATTAAAAATATTTTTCTGAAACTTCCCTATTCTACTCTTAAATTTAATATGAAACCCCCCACCCCCCTGAATTTTCGATTATGATACGCTCATAACATTTTGGTATTTCTTCAAGGATAACAGAATTGCCAGTGTCCCCTGTCCTATAAATTCGAAAGCATTTTCCATAG
>JAWZYV010000424.1:0-28980 GCA_038373885.1 Cheiracanthium punctorium | reverse complement strand
CCAACGGCGAAGAAAACGTTGAGAGGTCCATTTAGTAGCTGATTTTCCAAAAAATCGAAAGGCGCACGGGACTTTCCACGTTTTTCCCATTAAACTGTATCTTTGGGCAATTTTTACTTTCCGAACATGTACCATGTAAGGAAAGTATTGTAATCATGAAAAAATTCGAATTCGAGATTTTGGTGTATTGACACGTTTTGGGGTCTTCTGAATTCAGTTATGCTATTTTTACGAGATGTATGTATGTATGTGTGTGTGTGTGTATGTGTGTGTGTGTGTGTATGTGTGTTTGTGTGTATGTGACTGAACACGATAGCTCCTGAACGGAGCTAGCGATTGAGCTCAAATTGGATATATATGTCATAAACCACCGTCGCAAGACCGGTATTGATTTTGATGTGTATAGGACTTATAGTTTTTCTACAGGGCTACGACAAAGATTTCTTTTACATTATGGCCTATGGGGGGAATTTCTTGAAAGTGCGCTAGCGTTTAAACGGTAGATTCGATTAAGCTCAAATTGAGTATATATGTTATAAAGCACCGTTGCAAGACCGGTATTGATTTTGGTGTGTATAGGACTTATAGTTTTTCTACAGGGCTACGACAAAGATTTCTTTTACATTATGGCCTATGGGGGGAATTTCTTGAAAGTGCGCTAGCGTTTAAACAATACATTCGATTGAGCTCAAATTCGGTATACATGTTATAAACCACCATCCTAAGACCGGTATTGATTTTGGTGTGTATAGGACTTATAGTTCTCCTAAAAGGCTACGACAAAACTTTTTTTTATGTTATGGCATAATGGCATATGGGGAGAAATTCTTGAAAGTGCGCAAACGTTTAAACGGTGCATTCGATTGAGTTTCAATTTGGTATATATGTTTGAATTATTCATCGATTAAAATTTATTTAAGTGCTTGGTAATGATCTTAATCGTAAGTGTTCGGAAAGTCGAGTGGAGTCACTCCAGATTTTTTCAGTGTATTCTCATCGTTCTTTCCCCTTATGGGTTCGGATATTAATAGTGCCACTCATGAACAACAGAATGCAGTAGAAACCTCAACATTGACGAAAAGTGGACTCTCATCCCGCGGACCCTTCATACATAAATTCTACTGCAGTCAATAAATATTGGAGGCAGTTAAAGAACAGACAGACAGGCAGGCAAACGGACGGACATTACACTATGAGTCTCACAGATTTTTCAGAACCATTTCTTTCCTTACAACCATCAGTAAAGTGAATCATAATCCCTATAGATCTGTTGAACTAAATTTCGGGTAGCAGCACGCCATTATGAAATTGTATCATTGCCTGTTCTTGAAACAGCTGCTTCCGACACCTCCATAGAGGTATACCGGATTTCGTGCTATCCACAATATTTCACGGAAAGAAAAAAACACTGGGGAATTCTCTCTGTAAATACACATTTTATCCCACTTCCTCTGTATACCTGCGAGTATGTGGCACGCGATCATCGTAAAAAATCGTAAATTTTCCTCTTTATGAGTGTTTTATATTAAACTAACATAAACTTTTTAGTCTCTTGAAAATTTATTACTAAAAAGGGGAGAGAGTTTGGGGGGGGGGATTTCTCTTACTAATAACTATTTGGTAAAGGTAATTTAATTAGCGGCTAGACAAAATTCGATGTTTCTGGAGAACAACAGTGAAGTTGGCCTCTAGAAGTCCGTAACCTGCTATTCTTTCAATAGAACATGCTGGCGTGACGTCACTTTTGAGAGTCATATGGCTGTGAATCTTTACCCACCGAATATCCACTGTCACAGCTTTCTAATGATATAATCGAGCAAAATAAATTAGGCTTCAAGTTTTAAAAAAAGTCTGGAGTGACTCCACTCGACTTTCCGAAGACTTGCGATTAAGATCGTTACCAAGCATTTAAATAAATTTTAATCTATGAATAATTCAGCAAAAATTCTTAATTTTTAAATTTGAGCTCAATCGAATGTACCGTTTAAAAGCTAGCGCACTTTCAAAAATTTACACCCATAGGCCATAATGTAAAAGAAATCTTTGTCGTAGCCCTGTGGAAGAACTATAAGTCCTATACACACCCAAATCAATACCGGTCTTCCGACGGTGGTTTAGAACATATATATCCAATTTGAGCTCAATCGAATGCCCCATTTAGGAGCTATCGTGGTCACTCATATACACATAAACACACACACACATACATACATACATCTCGAAAAAATAGCATAAATGAATACAGAAGACCTCTAAACGTGTAAATACACCAAAATCTCAAAGTCAAATTTTTTCATGATTACAATACTTTCCTTGCCTGGTACATGTTCGGAAAGTAATAAATAGAGTAATGCCGCAAATTTGCGCTATAGGATTGCCCGAGAGATAACCACCTAAGTCGGGGTAAAATTTCGCATAGAAATATTTAGTGAAAAGCGGTATAAGGTGGCGAACTTAAGCACCTATGATTTTTACTGACCACTGTGAATAATCCAAGAAATGAGATTTTTGAGATAACTTGTTTCGTGTCTTGCTTTACACCGCGAATTTTTTCAATTGCCTGTTTCAAGTTTTAAGAGGCGAAACAACTGTTTTCTTAAAAAAAAAAGTACAGTTAAGCACCGTTTATACGTTATTATCCTTTATACGTTTTTCTGAATGGTCCCGGTGGTAACGTTAAATAATTTCATTTATACGTTTTATTGAAATCGAAAACTTCATTTATACGTTTTCCTGAAATCGAAAACTTCATTTATACGTTTTTCCTGAAATCGAAAACTTCATTTATACGTTTTTTTTAGAACTAAAGAGGAGCGAAAATGCTTGATGCAAGTTTTCAACAAGCTTCGACAGACTCTAATTTTATGAAAGGATAACTAATTTCCTGCGAATTAAATGATAATGTTAAATAGCACTTTTAACTAGTATGTACAATTAACATTTTTCTGTGCATTACCAAACAGCCATACAAGCGAAAGCGGAATGGATATGAATACAATTACTAGTTGTACATTAAATTCAGAATAAAACTATCAGTATTACATACCTATTGGTGTATTTTGTTTTCATGAAGTAATATCAGATGTGTTATTTTAATTTAGATCTGATTTTTTATTGTTGGTTATTAACGAAAATGTATGTACTTTTGAGAATTTCGTTTATGCGTTTTTCTCATTTATACGTTTTTCCCCTTGTCGAAAAACGTATAAACGGTGCTTTCACAGTAAATTTTCATCATCTTTCCTAAGATGACGAATGGGATAGTGTAAGAGGACGAACTAGCCCCGGAAAGTAAATTAACATTCATGAACACTTTATTAGCAAAAAAATGTAATAAGAAACAGAAAAGAAAATGCATTTATTAGGTTGTAACGAAAGTTTCCCGCCACCGCTAACATCGTCAGCACATAGTTCTCGTTGGCGTATTTGCTCATATTGTCAAACGATTTCTGGCATTTGAAAGAAAGAGAATTACTTTATAACACTGTGTTGTGAAATCTGTAAAAAATATAGTTATCATTAAGTATAAGGTGTCTCAAATGGAACTATCACTCTAGAGGATTAGAACCATCCTTTACTTCCAGTTGTGTTGCAAAAAGTCAGCTACATAATATCAACGAATTATGAGTACAGCTTTAAGGACTATTGTTGTATCATGTGACACTGTGCAGGTTTGGTACCGAAAGTTCAAAAACAGTTATCTAAGGAGTTAGAAGTTAGTTTTTCAGGCAGATATGGCGGAAAACTTTCGTTACAACCTGATAAATGCACATTTCACATTTTTAAGGTCTTTGGTTGGCTTATCTACTATCCTATCCGGAACACTCAGTATGAGCCCAATTTAACCCTTTAACGCGCAGTGATCCCGCTCTGGGAACACCAAACTCTGACGTTTTGACTGCTGCCAGTCACGAAGAAGAGATTGGATTTCTATAAAAATAGTTGCGGGTGACATAGCTCCACGAGATTTCTTTACTTTTTAGCACTTCATTTCCCGTAAAAAAATGGTCACGATTCTTTTTAACAGCACTGACATCTGCTGAAAAATGGAAGAATGCGAGAACAGCCGAATAGATTGCCTAATGTTGAAAAAAGGGCAGCCGTTGCCATCGCACTACCAACAAGATAGCGGACGATCGACACGTTCATCGCGTGGCCACATATCTAGAGACCCTTTTTTTGACGACAGTGGCTGTGCCCGGCACTGCCGTCTCGTCTTAGTTTTTTTTTATCTATAGCACTTCGGAACTTTAGAGAGAAATTATCAAATAGCCTTGTGTTAAAGACGTTTGCAAATGATACACTGCTCTACCAATAAGTATTTGGACACCTATGCAAATGACGATATCTGCGGTCCTGAGGTACGGTCATGGCTCTGCCGGTATATATCGTGTAGAGGAAACGGCATCGGCATGAATCGCATGCAAGATGCCGCGCAGTTCCGGAGCTCTCTGATTTCGAGAAAGGTATAATTATCGGGGTATCACAAATGTAGCCGATCCTTAAGGGACATATCTAGCGATCAGAAGTACCAAAATCGGCAGTGGCCTATGTGATTAAGAAGTGGAAGGTGAGCGGTGATTGTCGGAATGTGCCACCGAGTCGGCAGACCAACGAGACTGGGAGATAGAGACCGACGAGTGCCATGGACCAGAGAAATTCGGAAGAACCGCACCCAACCGATGGCCCTCATCCGCGAGGAGCTTCAACAGGCATCCGGGAGCATTGTTTCAATGAATTACATCCGTAAGGGAAGCACATTTGCTTGGTTTTCAGGGTCGTGCTGCTGCCCATAAGCCTTTGGAAGTCCAACCGCTCTGCTCGGTTAATGTGGTGCAAAGCACATCGGAATTGGACGGTAGATCAGTCGGAAACGGGTTCTTTGGAGCAACGAATCAAGGTTCTCACTTTACCATTCGGATGGTAGGGTCTGGCGTCTGCCTGGAGAACGTCTCCTGCCAGAATCCATTGTGCATAAAATCCAAACAGTCAAGTTCGGCGGAGGTGGAATTATGGTCTGGGGGTGTTTCTCCTGGTATGGGACTGGGACCCTGGGTCCCATTCATGGTAAGCTCAACGCCGATGCCTACTGCGCTATTTGGATGCAATGTGCTTCCTACGTTGTGGCAGTTTTACGGGTTGGACCCCTGTTACTTTCAGGACGACAATGCCAGTTGTCATGTTTCGAGGTTAACCAAGGCTTGGTAGGGTGCCAATGGAGTTCATCGAATGAACTGGCCTGCCCAGAGCCCAGGCCTGAACCTATCGAGAACCTCTGGGGCGAGTTGGATTGCCGAATTAAGGGGTGCAACCGTCCAAATCGGTGAAGGAACTTCTATGTCTACTCCAAGCCGAGTGGAAGACAATACCACTAGCTGTAATACAAAGACTTGTGGAAAGTATGCCCCGGAGGGATTCACGCTGTAATTGCCTCTCGTGGAGGCTCTACCAACTATTGATTTTGAATAAAGTTAGTTTTTCTTTTCTATCACAGGTGTCCAAATACTTATTGGTAGACAGTGTATAACAGACATATGGACATCTTTTGATGGCGTTTAAAATAAAATTTAAATTATTCGACAAAGCTAAAAACGTCATTTCAGGCAAAAATACTCCCATTTTTGGTTTTATGGTCTCTTTAGTTAAAAGACCCATATTTTTAATTGTAAAAATGCTTATGTGTATATTCTCCGTTGAATTAAAAAATGTAGTAAATGTAGCTTTGATTGGTTTTATTTATACATTTTTTCTATGAAATGGTACAACCACAAAATTATTAGATTAGAATGTGATTTATTAACAGCTTGTGATTTTTTTTCTGCAAACGCAATTTTAAAACACTTTACGTGCCGTAAAACGTATTATAGTTTTAGTTTATGTTCCAGTTGCTCAAGGTTTTAAAAACTACATAGGTAATCTGCTTCATTTGCGTTGGCGTGTTTCTGTTTTCTTCATTCGTTTTAAGGCTGATAAAACTAATTACATTATCTCACATCCCGGTTCATACTCTGATTATACGATGTTCCGGCATATCTTAACGACTTCGTTGAAAAATTTAAGAAAAGTTTATCCTCTGTTTGATTCTGTTAGCAGCCATAGCAACATCAGTCATTAACTATTATACCAAGGCTTGCATGACCAGTTTCTATTCTGTGTAATGCCTCATGTTAGCATATAATTTCATCATCAGAAAACCATTCTTAGTTGTTTAATAAACATGCCAAGCTTTGCGTGTGTTCGTAATATGAATTTTTTCATCATTAAACTGATTAGAAATGTATTAGCATTCATTATAACGTTCGGAATCTAACGGTTGTTGTACTTTTGTTGTTGTTGTTGTTGTTGTCGTGTCCATGGATAGACGACACTATCCATAGAAAGATGGAGTGCCATTGCCCTCGAGGGGGTTGGACTTCTACTTGTTGGTCCCTAATTTTGAACTGAAAATTCCAGACTGATGAGGGGCCATACCACTAACTGAAATCGGCAACACCACGAGGTATCCTTTAACCACTTGGAGGACATTGGAGAGCACGACGGGACACTTGCCCATATGTTGCAATGAGTTGCAAATTGCACCAGCTCCCATTTGCGTATACACGGATTCCACAGCGGATGACCCTCCAAGCACCTGAGCCAAGCCGGATGACTGCTTTCACTTGCGCGTTGTTCTTATGGGAACGGAGTTTAGCACCCCAGACCACTGCGGGGACAGTTGTACGTTAAGTGAGTTTTGATACATGATGGACGTAATGGAAGTTTTGGTCTAGATTTTCCCCCGTGAATTTGTCGGTTGAATTCGGTAACAAGTTTTATATGCAAGCTGAGTTTATATTCTATTTTGTAAACTCGATGAAATAAAGAAAACATTCAAACATTTTGGGAAAAACATCCAAAGTATATTTTGGGGACGAAAACCAATTGAATAAGAAAGAACTATAGTGGAAAAACCTGCATGTTAAATGACAGAAGGATCTGTAATTTTTTTCAGTACATTTTCTCAGCTCTCATGGGAAGTTTGTTTGTAACTTTGCTGATATAGATCGCATGCTTTGTAATCGTTTATTTAAAAAAATAAAACATCTTTTAAATGTTTTAGAATTTTCAACCAAATTTTAGAAAACTTGTGGAAATATGACAACACACTGATGAAAATACTATAGTTAAATTTCAAATCGAAATAGTTATATATTTAAAAGATATTAATGTTCAGGGTTTATAATTTTCATGTAACAGTTTACTAGAAATTAGGAGAGACGAAAGACTTGATTCCCCTTTTGCAAGTTTTAATTTTTATTTCCCAAAAATAGCTTCTCCTCCATGTTGTCAGTTTTCATAAAAGTCTAAACTCTCTCCTTTATTGTAGTATTTATTTTTCGGCCCAACAATTTATAAATAAGTGTAAATTGTTTACAAGTAAGAGAAAGTAAAATATTCAAGTAGCCCTAATTGAAGGGACACTTGATCTTTTGTTTAAGGAAACTTGATGTTTGAAATGCCGATACATTTAAATGTTCCAAATAAAGTGTAACGCATATGTATTGTTGAACATCTCAAAGCGTGAAAAAAAAAAGAAGAAAAACACATGAAGAAAATTCTGCATTTTCTATAAATTAATGTTTCTCATATAATAGTTCATACAACTCAAGGTAATCATTGAAGATTATTTACAATGTTCGAAAAATCAATTGAAAATGTTTGAAATGTTGGTGTTCTATTTATTGTTCAAAACGTGTCTGGTTTTGATAGGTCATTGACAATGTGTTCAGTGTCAACAATACTTATTTATGTTCACATTTGGGATGATTGGAATGAATTCCTCGTCTAAGATATCCTAGGCAAAAAAAAAAACATCTCAATATCTTTCGAAAAAGACAAAAAGTTATTTTACTCTGTAACCCTTTAACGCGCAGTGTTGCTCTGGGAACACCAAACTCTGACGTTTTGACTGTTGCCAGTCACGAAGAATAGATTGGATTTCTATAAAAATAGTTGCGGGTGACATAGCTCCACGAGAATCCTTTACTTTTTAGCACGTCATTTCCCGTCAAAAAATTGGTCACGATTATTTTTAACAGCACTGGCATCTGCTGTAAAAATGGAAGAATGCGAGAACAGCTGGATAGATTGCCCAATGCTGAAAAAAGGGCAGCCGTTGCCATCGCTCGACTTAACTGCCAGCAAGATGGCGGACGATCGAAACGTTCATCGCGTGCCACAGATCTAGAGACCCTTTTTTGAGGCAGCTGGCTGTGCGGCACAGCCAGCTGTCGTCAAAAAAGGGGTCTCTAGATCTGTGGCACGCGATGAACGTTTCGATCGTCCGCCATCTTGCTGGTAGTTAAGTCGAGCGATGGCAACGGCTGCCCTTTTTTCAGCATTGGGAAAGAGTTGCGCCTCAGAGATTTAATAGTATCAGACAATAGCACTGGACAGTGTATAATGTTTTGTACTAGTTACAGATAAGTGTCATGCCAAAGCTCCCATTCGATTACTGTGAGTCCAGCAGTATCCCTGTAAGACTAGAATTGTTTTGATAGGAGAGGCATCTGTACTTACTTCAGTGCCACGATGTTTGAAGATAAATTACGCAATTTAGTTTAGAGATTAATTATTTAAAGAGAGATTATGGGATTCAATTCCTTTTATCCTCCTTTGAACCAATATTCTCTTTTCTTCTATCGTTTCTAAGAAGGGACACGAGTTGAAAGAAGCTGTGATTCCTCTTTTCTGCCTCCGGTTATTTCCTCGTATTGGTATTAAGCTCAACTACAAAATTGTATCGCGCTCGACAATTAAAAACGGTAACAAAACGCAACGTTATGAAGTATGGCCGAAACAAAGAAAGGAATAATTCCTTAATTATCGGCTATATACCCGTTAATTTCCAAGTTTCACTCAAATTCACTAAATAACTTCTTGGTGAACGAGGTGTGGCAATTAACCCGTAAGCAGGCGCGTTGGGGTAAATCTCACCCCACCGACTTTTTTTTTCGTAAAATGGGAGAAATTTTTTTAGAACAAGTTTGGCCCGTCTTCTACCTTTCAAAGTCAAGGTCTAGTTGGGGTGAGTGAAAGAATTTCGTTTCTTTGTTATCCGGAAGGGAAGAAAATTCCACTTTGGGATTCAATACTCCCGTGCGACTAACAACGTTTCATTACGTTGTTAACGTAAACTAAGTATAAACTAAATGTAAATCTCTACTTATTATAAAAGAAGGTGTCTGTGTGTGTGTGTGTGTGTGTGTGTGGGTGTGTGTGTCTGTCTGCAGCGTTACGGACAAACGGCTACACCTAGAAACACCAAATTTGGTATTCGGGAAGATGTAAATATGTAGTTGTGCACCTCGAAGCGATTTTTTCAAAATTCGACCTAGATTTTTTTTTATTTTATGTTTTATGCGATTTTTGGCATTTTTTCTCACCTAATTCGTAATAACGGCGGAAATTACGCTCGCAGCAAAACGGCATTTGTATCATCGGATAGAGGAGACAATTTTCTTTTAAAAAACAGTTTGTTCTGAATACTTAACCTGATTTACCGATTTTTAGGAATTTTTTTACTAAACATCTGCTTCGCGATTTTTTTTCGTAAAATAATTTTAAAACTGTCGCATCTTGAATTCTATCCGTCATAACTTTTAGATATTTTGACAAATCGTGAAAACATTCTTTTTCTCCCTCTTTTAAAATAAAAAACGAAAAAATTATGTAAATTAGATGATTTTTTACGAATTTTTAATGCAGCCTAATGTTTAGAATTTAATAGCATCAACGCGATCTTACGCCATTCATTACATTGCGATCACGGCACGAGAATTTATGTTCGGCTTGTTGCCACAGAAAGGATTAAAAAAAAGGGTTTTTTCAACCAATCGAGTTTTTAAATGGGATATCAGAATTTCAATTCGCAAGTGAGGATCTATGACGTCAAATGCTTTAAGATACCTAAAAATTACGCCATAATTTTAACTCATTTATTCCAGCTCTATTTTCAGCACAGGGAGACGATATTTTGATTAAAATTTACTGTAGAAATAAACTAAGAAATTCACGATTATTATTATTAGAAGTGGTATTTTAATCGGTGCTTATTTAAAAATTGAAATGTTTTCACGGCGCTGAAAATGTTCATTTTAAAAGTTACAAAGTTCGTTTCAAAGCGCGATATATTAAAATTTTTCTATTTATTATTTTTATTTTTGGCATTTAATTTAGCGCAGGCGTTGCCTAACATACGCATGCAGGTTGCGAGTATAGTTTTATTTTAACGTTGAATTACGTTCCTCCATAAAGGTCACGCAAAGTTTTAATGATACCGTTTGAAAAACAATTATGCGGAATATCGAAAGTAACTCCGAAATTAATCTACCGGGGTATCCTTTACGGCAGTCAAACAGTGACGTCATAAATTAAAAAAAATGTGTGAAATTTGTAAACTCTGCAACTCTAACGCCCTGTCACAATTAAAATGGGAATAAGTAGCTCCTCGAGATTACACAGTTTGATGTTTTTCAGGAGACAGGACTATGGAGGATATAAAAGATATCGCTATTGGATATTTAAAATGGCACCCCTTGGATATTTTCTCCCCACAGTAAGATGAAATGGTTTACGGCGCTAAATACGCCAATCTTATAAAACTATGTATAAATTAAATATATATGGAGAGTTTCCTTAATGGCAACCATTATGTGAAATGATTATTATTTATGCTAATGCGTAAATTGCAAAGAATCGCCACAGAATCAAAAGATCCCATTGAGGCCAAATAATCTAAGCTGTTTCTTTTAAGGGAGCCTTAAAGAGGGAGAAGCGAGTATAGATAGTATTAATGTACGTAATAGGTAGTATTATTAGATTTGTAAAGATAGTATGAATAAATCGCAATGTACCACGTTAATAAATATTTCATGAAATTAAAAGTGTTTATCCGTTTTCAACGGTTGTCTTACAACCAACTAAACGAAAAGTAATTCTAATTTGCGTTAATATATCCCGCAGTCATTTCAACAGAGGGGATTACTTGAACTTTTTTAAAAATGAAATTCTGTTTTGTCACATGCAGATATGATTTTAGTAGTAAAATATTCCTTTCTTCCCGTATGAAGAGCCGGTGCGCATCTCTTGAAAATAGCATAAATGAATTCAGAAGACCTCAAAACGTGTAAATATACCAAAATCTCGAAGTCGAATTTTTTTCATGATTGCAATACTTTCCTTATATGGTACATTTTCGGAAAGAAATAAATGGTGCTCCATTTCATGTAGTGTCTTAGGTATTTAATGCTACAACTTGAACCTAAAAAACAGTATGATGTAGAAATAAGACATTTTGAAAGCCAGGAGTTCTCTGCAAACTATTAAGCTTTCCACTTTTTTAATAGTGAATGACACTGACGTAGTTTTTTGAGTCATTATACTGCAATGATCAGGTTAGTACTCATGACACAAACTTTACATTAAGAGTCAAATAATTTTGCTCTTTTTTTTTTTAAATTCCACATCACGAATAATTTCGAATTACACATGTAAGGAAAATTTTCGTTTCCTACTGTGCGAAGAACGGGCACGCAGCTAGTTAACTATAAATGGACGTTACACTACTGGTATGTATTGAGAAAAGGCTATTAAATGAAATTAATATCATATTAATAAAGTAATGAGTGTTTTTAGGTATAAAGCATATCATACGCGATTTTCTTCTCAGAAAGCGTGGTATTTAAAGAAACTGACAGAAAATCTCTAAATAAATATAAAAAGCACGATTTCTTCCCATGAAACGTAACAGAACTGATGTATTTTATGTTATAAGTCCACAAATTTGTTTTTAAAACGTTTTTAGTCAAAAATATAAAGAAGACAAAATGGGGTAAGATTTACCCCATGCGACTGCTTAAGTTACAAAAGTAGACGCGCGTGCTTACGGGTTAAATAAACTGACTGCTGCTGAAAAAAATTTATTGATCATCAATGACATATGAAAATCCATCACCTTGAATGTAGTCTCCTTGCCGATCTCTACAACGTTTCATACGAATTTTCCGCTGTTGAAAACAGTTCTGGTAGCCCATTTCTGTTAGCTAGTCGAGAAATTCCGCCGCGTTTGTTTTCCCCTCTTCCACACTGTCAAATTCTGACTCCTCCCTTTCGTCTCCTCACATTTGACCTTGGGAAAAAAGAACAGGGTGCCAGATCCGGACAGCAGGTGGTGATGCCGTATTTCGCAAAGACCACTTTTACAGACGATGCGGCATGAACTGGCGCATTGTCTTGGTGATGCATCCAGGGCTTTCCCTTCCACAAATCGGGTCTTTGTCTACTCACTCCCTCACAGAGGGCAGTTGGAAAATCAATGTGATAATGTTGATTGCATGCCTGACTTTTGGGGTCCCAGTGAACGTAAAAACACCACGCTTGTCACGAAAAAAAATCATCATGTCTTTGAAGTTTGATTTGCTCATTTTCAATTTTTTTTTTCTCTCGTGGTGAGCTTGGACTCTTCCAATGCAGCATTCGGCTTTTTTTTTTTTTTGGATCATAATTTTTAAAAAATACCATGATTCATCACAAGTGATCACTCAGTCTAAACACTCTGTATCTGTGTCAATGTTTGTTTCCCAAGATCAAATCTGAGCTTGAGGGGACAAGATTTGGAAGTGTGAAAGAGGTGAAAGCAAAAGCGGCAAAAATGGAAGAATGCGAGAACAGCTGGATAGATTGCCCAATGCTGAAAAAAGGCCAGCCTTTGCCATCGCTCGACTTAACGACCAGCAAGATGGCGGACGATCGAAACGTTCATCGCGTGCCACAGATCTAGAGACAGCTGGCTGTGCGGCACAGCCAGCTGTCGTCAAAAAAGGGTCTCTAGATCTGTGGCACGTGATGAACGTTTCGATCGTCCGCCATCTTGCTGGTAGTTAAGTCGAGCGATGGCAACGACTGCCCTTTTTTCAGCATTGGGAAAGTGTTGCGCCTCAAAGGGTTAAAAACCAGATTTACCTATTTGGTCACTTGGAGAATAGTTGAGTTAAAAAAGTAAGCTTTTTCTGATATACTTCACTTAATTTCACAAATATTTATATATCGTACCTAAGCTAGTTCCCTGCTAGAAAAAATAAGTATACTCATTTATTATGAGTGGTTTATTAAATAAAAATTATAAAATAGTACATACATCCAATTTTTAAGGGCCTCTCCGGGGTGCAATTGATCCTGCAAATATCGAACTCATTTGATTTGTAATTCTTTTATATAAGCAAGATTTCTCTAAATGTAAGGACCAAAGGGCTATGTACGCATTTTGATAGATATGCTGAAAAAAGGGCAGCCGTTGCCCTAGCTGTGCGGCACAGCCAGCTGTCGTCAAAAAAGGGTCTCTAGATCTGTGGCACGTGATAACCGTTTCGATCGTCCGCCACACAGTAGAGTATTTGTGTCAAAATCCTGGCCAAAAATATTTTTCATGTGTCTGAACGTTAAAATCATTACTGTTGACTTTTGACTAACTCTTTAGTATTATATACTTCTTAAATTATCTAAAAAAAGTGTTTTCGCCAAATTTCGCGTTATATATCCAAACGATTCGAAGATAGTTTCTAACAAATGTCTTGTCCGGGGAGTGTCCCTTACTGGGAAGTACTGCTATTGTATAATACCACTTATAAATGTAATAGCACGCGGCTGTTGATCTAGCGGTCTGGAGTTTTGGCCGATTTTCTCCAGATGTCACATGAATACGCAATAGAACCCCTTAAAAAGCCCTCCGCCCAAGGCAACCTTCCCGTTAGGCAAATAGCCGTGTAGCTGTGCCTTAATCACAATAAAAATATATAAATGTAATACTTTAATAATGCTTATAAATATAATACTACTTATCTATAAATCAATTTTTATCATAAAAATTTTTAGAATTTTCACTTTTCTAAATGTAGTTAGTATAGGGATCTTAGTTTTCCAATGACTTCTGAAGATTAACTTTTTCATTCCGATTCTTTTGAACTTTGATATTCGTCTTCACTTAGAATCACTTTTTTTTTTTTTTTTTTTTAATTTATTTATTGTGAGAGAGAGAGAGGGACCACCATCGGACCCCCTCTGGAAGAAGAAGTTGTAGGGTCTCACTGTTAAAAGGCTTGTTCTTTTTCCTTGGCCTTTGTCTAGAGCAGCTAAAAGGACACTGCTTAAAAGAAGCCTCCTTGCAAACCCATAAAATCTCATTCCAAGCTAGAGGAGTAATTTATTTCAAGCCAGCACTTCAAAATGACTTAAAGAGCTAGCACGTGTTTCTGTTTACACACTCACACTTCAATGACCCGAAGTCACAGTTGCCAACCTTTGAGAACCAAAAATGGGGAGTTTTTGCTTTGGACACAATTTACGACATAAATGGAAAACTAAGCTGTAAATAGATGGGACTATTTACAGGACTAAGAAAGGACAATTTTGGAATATGTAGAAATTTTCTTCTTATAGCAAATTTACATCAGAAAAATAAGAAATTACATACTGAATTTAAAATACTGATGTTAAATCTTAACTGAAATGAAATTTTATATACCTTTATCCAAACACTTGCACATAATTTATAGTTTATGAGAAATACAAGCGCGTATATTTGTATCCCTTTTGCGATCACCCGTCGAAAAATTATCGAAAAAAAAAATGGCGCTATAGAAATAATTTTTTTTATAAAAATGGTGGATGTTGGGGGAAAAATGTTTTCTTGGAATAGACCCTCAATACTGTAATAATTACGATTATAGTTGAAATTAGGCGCGACAAGCCGCAACACCCCTTCAAAAGGCTTTTTGAAATGTGAATGTTTGAAAAAAAAAATTAGAAAAAAAAGGTTTACAATTTTTTTAAATAAAATCATATTATTTTTTCAAGCTAATAGATACATATAATTAAAATAAATATATTTTACTACAATTATACTAAGTATCAAACCAGTAAATTAATTTAAAGAGCCCGTAAAAAATGCAAGACGAAGTAATAGAAAACGCTGAAATCTCTTGCCGTAAATGAAGAAACTTGCTTTTAAACCGAGTGTTGCATCTTTTGGATATGAATTATGGTCGAAAAACATGCATCTCATGATGCATCAGTTACTAGGCTATCCAAAAACATATATATTACTGTTTTTTAAACAAATTTAAATTTTTCGCTTTTTGGCCAGGATTTTGATACGAATACTCCACTGTGCGCCATCTTGCTGGTCGTTAAGTCGAGCGATGGCAACGGCTGCCCTTTTTTCAGCATTGGGAAAGGGTTGCGCCTCAGAGGGTTAATTGCCACATCTCGTATATTCTGTTCTTCCTAAAAACGTGAAAAGGGAGTTCTTCCGAGAGAGCCAATATGATGTGACACTATAGGTGATTCCAGCATCAACCACTCTTAAGTCATTGAGCAAACACAGCGGTGATAAACTCCGTTTTAATCTGAGAATCTATGAGCTCGGTGTTTGTACAGCGTTCCCTGATATTTCTCAGTAAATAGCCTCCAATGAGACAAAACCGTGACATACTAGTCATTGAGGAATCCTTCCGAGAAAAAACTCCCTGTTTTAGTGTAGGAGAATTAAGACACCTGCGCATAAGAGTCTCGGATAATACGTAATCTGGAAAGTTTTGTGAGGGCCTTCATCTTCAATATCTTGTTTGCTATCTAGTTTGTACGTAGAAAGGGATTTCAAGAAATATCATTTCAGCCTGAAGAAGGTAAGTGTGATAGTTCCCAGTATCTGTTAGCCGTGTTATGCTTAAGTCTATACAGAAAAAAAAAAAAACTGTTTTTACTTTCTCGCACAGATTTTCAAGGTTTTTTTTTCCACTCTCCATTTTCCTTTTCTCTTGATACGATATACGATTTTTGATTTTGAAGGAGTAAGAGCCCCCCCCCTATCACTTACAAAGTTATTCACCCGTGTGCATATCTTTTATGATATACACTGTGGATAAAACTAGGGGGGGGGGAGTAAATCAATATATATTTACGAGTGCGTCTTGTTTATAAATTACTTTTATCATTTAAATCGCTGGTAAAAAAGTTTGCTGGGTCATATATCGAATTCAAAAGTAAAAAAAATGGCATTCTACCTTAAGTTTTTTCAAAAGATTTTAAGGTATCTTTGGAGGATTAAGAACCCAAAAAATCGATTTTTCAATTTTAATTTCATTTGGAACCTTAGTTACTTCTGAGCATTTTGACCTCAATTTCATGCAATCAATCCAACTAGAACCGGAGATACACATAAAAACGTTTTATGAAAGCTTCCTATATGAACGCAATGTTCTCACTTTAAACTGCGTTTCCTCAAAACGCATTTTATGAACTATCCGCAAGATAACAAAATTTCTATGATTCGTATCTTCAAGAAATTTTGCATAGTTATAACTGGTATCATTATCTATAGAATGAAATTAATATTCAAGAAAAAAAATTAAATTAAGAATTTTAAAACTGATGATTGAGAATGAATTATTTTCTTAAATTTATTTTTTTTTAAATATTAATTCATTCTATAGGTACTGATACCAGTTATAACTATAAAAAATTTGGTGAAGATACGAATCATAGAAATTTTGTTATCTTGCGGATAGTTCATAAAATGCGTTTTGAGGAAACGCAGTTTAAAGTGAGAACATTGCGTTCATATAGGAAGCTTTCATAAAACGTTTTTATGAGTATCTCCGGTTCTAGTTGGATTGATTGCATGAAATTGGGCTCAAAATGCTCAGAAGTAACTAAGGTTTCGAATGAAATTAAAATTGAAAAATCGATTTTTTGAATTCTTAGTCCTCCTAAGATCCCTTAACCCTTTGAGTCGCAACCCTTTCCCAATGCTGGAAAAAGGGCAGCCGTTGCCATCGCTCGACTTAACTACCAGAAAGATGGCGGACGATCGAAACTTTCATCGCGTGCCACAGATCTAGAGACCCTTTTTTGACGACAGCTGGCTGTGCTCGTCAAAAAAGGGTCTCTAGATCTGTGGCACGCGATGAACGTTTCGATCGTCCGCCATCTTGCTGGTCGTTAAGTCGAGCGATGGCAACGGCTGCCCTTTTTTCAGCATTGGGCAATCGATCCAGCTGTTCTCGCGTTCTTCCATTTTTCAGCAGATGTCAGTTCCGTTAAAAATAATCGTGACAATTTTTTTACGAGAAAGGACGTGCTAAAAAGTAAAGGATTCTCTTGGAGCTATGTCACCCGCCACTATTTTTATAGAAATCAAATCTTTTCTTCGTGACTGGCAACAGTCAAAACGTCAGAGTTTGGTGTTCCCAGAGCGGGATCACTGCGCCTTAAAGGGTTAAAACAAAATTTAGGAGGAGAGGGTGTCCCTTCCGACAATACGCCGGTGATTTTCGAGAAGCAACTCTCACATAAACCTGATAAACTCTTACGGCACGAAACACGCAACGTGTTATCTGCAAGTGGAATTTCTCCGAGGCAATAAACGCATAAGGAATCATTGATAATCCCGTTTATTGTTTACCTGAGACGAACTCCTGATCTTGAAATAACCCGGATACTCTTTTTTAGAAAATATAATAAGTATTGGTCGCAAGGCCATCGAGTGAGATATCTTGAGGAAAACAATGATCATTCACAGAATTTAAGCCTGGAACCTGTGAATGATATGATTGCCACGAACGAAGATTTTAATGACCATGTCATTTTATCTCTCACCCCCTTTATTGAAAATTTTCCGAAAAATGTGTCCCAAAAATGCGACATAAAAGTACGCGACATAATTTTACATATATTTCAATACTATCCCTAGTAGCACAACTAGTTCAAAAAACGTTCAAATTACGTTGGAAACACGTTTTTCGACGCTAAAAGACGTGTTTTAAACGTATTTTGGACTAATTGTGCTACTATGGATTAGTTCACAACGCTTTAATCTATTGTTACAATATTTCGTAAGCTGTAGAATATCCATTACATGTTTTTTTTTACAGATATTTAAATACTATTAGTTCACAACAGCTTTAATATATTGTTACACTATTTCGTAAGCTGTAGAATAGGCATCCCATGTATTTTCCTATAAATAGGTTACAATCCTAAAAATTTTAACATAGAGTGACCAGTCGAAATACTCGAAAGATGAGAGATAAAATGACAGAGTCAATTAATATCGTTTTAATATGGCAATAATTAAACTAAAAGATTAGGGGGTTCGGGGGGGCGTCCCCCCCTAAAATTGACGAGGCTCGAACAGCCGAGTTATTTTTTTTTTATATCGAAACAGCTGTATGGCCGTTCAAGTAACCTTTATAGTTTTAATTTTCAAAGTTTTTTTTTATCATTTGAATAATCCAAGGCACTTGACGATGTTTTGTATCAAGTTGTAACGAAAGTTTTCCGCCATATGTGCCTGAAAAACTAACTTCTAACTCCTTAGATAACTGTTTTTGAACTTTCGGCGCCAAACCTGCACAGTGTCACATGATACAACAATAGTACTTAAAGCTGTACTCATAATTCGTTGATATTATGTAGCTGACTTTTTGCAACACAACTGGAAGTCAATGATGGTTCTAAGCCTCTAGAGTGATAGTTCCATTTGAGACACCTTATACTTAATGATAACTATATTTTTTAAAGATTTCACAACACAGTGTTATAAAGTAAACCTCTTTCTTTCAAATGCCAAAAATCGTTTGACAAAATAGGAGCCAATACGCCAACGAGAACTGTGCGCTGACGATGTTTGCGGTGGCGGGAAACTTTCGTTACAACCTAATACTTCAACACTTCTCAAGTAAGATTTTGTTTATGACTTTGATCTGTACATCTGTCAATATTCTAACTGCCATAACTGTGCTTCGATAAAATACAAAATTCATGCCTGTTACTGCAATGTAAAATAGCTTTGTAGAATTTCAATTTTTATTAATTTTTATACTTAGGTTTTACGATTATGTTTCCGTTTCTCTTGTCTGACTATATTGTGCAGCATGGAAAAATAAATCTACTGAATTTTGTGGCTTTCTTATCTGCTACTACTAACGACTACACTGTAAGTTTGCAAATTTCTTTCAGCTTTTAAAAAAGCTTCACAAAAGGTTGGAAACCACTACACCCTATTTAAGAGTGTTTAAAGCACGATTAGTTCACTTACAGTGGCATTTTCCAATGCATCACGCTGTGATGTAGACACATATTATTTACGGTTTTCTTTCCTCTATTTCTGTCAAAAACAAATTGATGTATATTTATATTGATTGATTATACATATAATTGATATGTTTGAAAAATGTATCAAATTATTAATACTAAACTACAAAACACTTAAAATTATTAACCTTTGTTAGCCTAATGTTGCATTAATGCAACTTCTTTACTGTTACTGAAATACTTATTTTTTATCATCCAATAAACTTCATGTTAATACCTGACGTCCCATTTATACAACAGCCTGTATTTTATAAAATATGTGTAATTTTATCTCTAAACTATTTGATGTGATGTGATTTTACTAAAACATTTTTTAAAATTAGATTCAAACTATTTTTTGAACAAAAAATTCTGGATAAATGGGTTAATTAATAAATCAACTATATATCTTCATTAAATAAAGACATATGTTAGTTATCTTCAGCTGTCTTGCCATACCGACTAATCTCTTGGATTCAATATTGGTTATATCCCCCCCCCCAGAGTATCATATCCTATATTCTATACTGATTACCGACGTCATCAGGGCTGTTTTTGGTACTTTTGGCCCTATTTGACTCTTCTGCACTAAGTTTTGGACACGCCAGTAACAGCAAATTCATGTACAATTTCTAAAGTTTATACAAAAATGCTATAATAAAAAGAGTTTGTACAGAGAGCTAATTTTCAAGGACTAAATGACGCTATTGGAATGTCTTGTCGGCTTTAGCCTGTTTGCTACCCTTCGTCACAAAGACACGGTATTGAGATCTGGGCCCTTGCTAAAGTGGGGGATGGGGGGGGGTAGGTGGGGAGGGCCCCACCCCTCTAAAACTCGCCAAATTCTATTGTACTTGGCAAAATTAGTGAAAAAAATTTTTTTAACAAAAACTAGAATTTACTTTCTATTTAAGGTACACTTGGCAAAATTACGTAGACCCATTTGGCAAAAAAGTAAAAAGTTGGTCATACAGTTGATAAAAAAAAAAGAAAGAAGTTGGTAAAAAACCAATATTTGACTTGGCAATTTATCGACATTTCCCCTTCCCCCTAAAAAAAGTGCTTAGCAATGGCTCTGGTTGAGATTCCTTTTCAGTGACCAGCATTTCTCTGGAGGGAGATCCAGAGAAGTTCCACGGCAGACTTTTTTAGGGGGGAAGGGGAATTGTCGATAAATTGCCAAGTCAAATATTGGTTTTTACCAACTTCTTTCTTTTTTTTATCAACTGTATGACCAACTTTTTGCCAAATGGGTCTACGTAATTTTGCCAAGTGTACCTTAAAAAGAAAGTAAATTCTAGTTTTTGTTTAAAAAAAAAATTTTCACTAATTTTGCCAAGTACAATAGCATAGAGCTGATAAGTATGATATATTATCAGACCTTACCTTTTCAGTACTGAACCCGGGTTCAAACTGGTCATTATTATCACTAAGGAGATGCAACTGAGAAGACTTTTTGACAGATGCTTCTTCTAGAAGTTCTTTGAACGCTCCCCTGTAGCCCATCGTTGCACTCCAGCACTTGCTGGGGTGGCCGGAGGAATGTCCAGTGAACCTTTCTGCGAAGCAGCATCGGTCATCGAAGGAGAGACTGCTCCGTTGGGTCTTTTTTAACTGTTGAGAACGAACAGGTTATACACGGGTTCAAGAACGGACTTGACCCTTTGAGGCGCAACCCTTTCCCAATGCTGAAAAAAGGGCAGCCGTTGCCATCACTCGACTTAACGACCAGCAAGATGGCCGACGATCGAAACGTTCATCGCGTGTCACAGATCTAGAGACCCTTTTTTGACGGCTGTGCAGGCACAGCCAGCTGTCGTCAAAAAAGGATCTCTAGATCTGTGGCACGCGATGAACGTTTCCATCGTAGGCCCTCTTGCTGGTCGTTAAGTCAAGTGATGGCAACGGCTGCCCTTTTTTCAGCATTGAGCAATCTATCCAGCTGTTCTCGCATTCTTCTATTTTTCAGCAGATGTCAGTGCTGTTAAAAAGAAATGTGACAATTTTTTGACGGGAAAGGACGTGCTAAAATGTAAAGGATTCTCGTGGAGCTATGTCACCCGCAACTATTTTTATAGAAATCCAAATCTATTCTTCGTGACTGGCAAGAGTCAAAACGTCAGAGTTGGGTGTTCCCAGAGCGGGGACACTGCGCGTTCAAGGGTTAAATATGCTCTCATGGAAAATTCGATCACCCCATCTCGTCCTCCCCCCTTGGATGCGCCGCCGTATAAGTGGCCTGTGCCGCCCTGCAGCTGGCTGTGTCAGAAATCTTCTCCGGGTCTGTGGCGCCAGATGGGCGATTCGATCGGCCGCCATATTGTTGGTAGTTAAATGGATCGATGGCAACGGCTGCACTTTTAAAGCGGCAAGCAGTTTATACAGTTGATCTTCTATATACCAGGGGTTCCCAACCTTCTTACCCTTAGACCCCCCACCCCCTTGAAAGATTTTTATTTTTTTCAACAGACCCCCTAATTTTTATAGTATCTATAAAACCACCATGCATGAAGTTGAAGGATAGTTCAGTAAAAAAGAAAATTGAACTAAATTTTATTTCTTTTACAGAATTAAATGTAATTGTAGCACATACTGTATGCTCACTCATGTCCGTAGTACCGCAATCATTTCTGAATGGTCAGAGCTATATTCAAAAAAGTGCGGTCTTAGTAATGCTGCCATGCGCTTCGGAAAAAAAAAAAAAAAGAAAAAAAAAACCACGCCTACAGTGCCACCTGGTTGGGTAAATTTGGAGTTAGCGTTCTTGTCTTTAACCCTTTGAGGCGCAACCCTTTCCAATGCTGACAAAAAGGGCAGCCGTTGCCATCGCTCGACTTAACGACGAGCAAGAGGGCGGACGAACGAAACGTTCATCGCGTACCACAGATCTCGAGACCCTTTTTTTGACGCACAGTTGGCTGTGTCCGGCACAGCCAGCTCAGTCAAAAAAGGGTCTCGAGATCTGTGGCACGCGATGAACGTTTCGATCGTCCGCCCTCTTGCTGGTCGTTAAGTCGAGCGATGGCAACGGCTGCCCTTGTTTCAGCATTGGGCAATCTATCCAGTTGTTTTCGCATTCTTCCATTTTTCAGCAGATGTCAGTGCGGTTAAAAATAATCGTGACCATTTTTTTACGGGAAATGACGTGCTAAAAAGTAAAGGATACTCGGGGAGCTATGTCACCCGCGCATTAATGTTAAAAATTAAAGCCGTAAACTGCAAGGCATAAAAAAGTATCACTGATATTTCCCCAGCATGTCACTCATGATATTTTACAACTTCCTGCAAAAATTGCAGTCCGACCTCTTTACATAGGTGAATTACATCGCAAATGCAAATTTATATTCTATTTATAAAAATCTGGAGTGCCTCCACTCGACTTTCCGAACAATTACGATTAACATCATTACCAAGCATTTAAATAAATTTTAATCAATGAATAATTCAAATATATATACCAAATTAAAGCTCAATCGTATGTGCCGTTTAAACGCTAGCTCACTTTCAAGAATTTCTCCCCATAGGCCATAATGTAAAAGAAATCTTTGTCGTGACCCTGTAGAAAAACTATCAGTCCTATACACACCAAAATCAATACCGATCTTGCGACGGTGGTTTATAACATATATACCCAATTTGAGCTCAATCGCATGCCCCGTTCAGGAGCTATCGTGTTCACTCACACACACACACACACACACACACACACATACACACATACATACATACATCTCGTAAAAATAGCATAAGTGAATTCAGAAGACCTCAAAACGTGTCAATACACCAAAATCTCGAATTCGAATTTTTTCATGATTACAATACTTTCCTTACATGTTCGAAAAGTAAAAAGTAAAACGGATATTATTATCTAGCAATTCCTTAAAAATTAAATAAAAAAATTTAAAACAGAAAAAATTATCGACCCCCAATAGACCCTTAGAACACTATAGACCCCCTTTAAAAGCTTCATAGACCCCCCCCAAAGGGTAAACCTGGACTCCGTTGGGAAATACTGTTCTATATTGAACTGAAAATGCTTGCACTTTAACCCTTTAACGCGCAGTGTTCCCGCTCTGGGAACATCAAACTCTGACGTTCTGACTGTTGCCAGTCACGAAGAATAGATTGGATTTCTATAAAAATTGTGGCGGGTGACATAGCTCCACGAGAATCCTTTACTTTTTTAGGCACGTCATTTCCCGTCAAAAAATGGTCACGATTATTTCTAAACAGCACTGACATCGGCTGAAAAATGGAAGAATGCGAGAACAGCTGGATAGATGGCTCAATGCTTAAAAAAGAGGCAGCCGTTGCCATCGCTCGACTTAACTACCAGCAAGATGGTGGACGATCGAAACGTTCCTTGCGAGCCACAGATCTGGAGACCCTTTTTTTGACGACAGCTGGCTGTGCCCGCACAGCCAGGCGCGTAGCCAGGAAAATTTTTCGGGGGGGATATGAACTTATATGTGTATAAATAGACGGAATTTCATCACTAATCCAAACATTTCGAGGGTGGAGGGATATATCCCGATATCCCCTACCTGGCTACGCCCCTGAGCACAGCCAGCAGTCAGTGCAGTGTTTATTTATCTAACCGAGCCCAGCCTGGACTTCTGGGGTGGGTGCTTTGGTGTGCGTGCGAACTTTCGAATTCTAGATTTTGGAAGAATATCAATCCGTCTAATCCTTTAACCCTTTGAGGCGCAACCCTTTCCCAATGCTGAAAAAAGGGCAGCCGTTGCCATCGATCGACTTAACTACCAGCAAGATGGCTGACGACAGCTGGCTGTGCCGGCACAGCCAGGGGGGGTCAAAAAGGGGTCTCTAGATCTGTGGCACGCGATGAACGTTTCGATCGTCCGCCATCTCGCTGGTAGTTAAGTCGAGCAGTGGCAACGGCTGCCCTTTTTTCAAGCATTGGGAAAGGGTTGCGCCTCAAAGGGTTAAAGGATTGAACGGATTGATATTCTTTCAAAATCTAGAATTCGAAAGTTCGCAAGCACACCAAAGCGTAGGCGCACCCACGGAGGGGGCTATGGGGGCTTAAGCCCCCCCTAAAGGTGGAAAGTTAGAAGTGAAAAGCATTAAAAATTGAAACTTGTCCCCAAGTAATTAAATTTTTCTTTTTAAAAAATGTCTTCAAATTATTTCTGAAGTGTTTTTTTACAAAAAAAAAAGAACAAAAAAAAAGTCAGTTTTTAAATAATTACACACAGTTAGTGTACGAAGCACAGTTAAACTCGGTTTCAAGGATGCTGAAAAGATCAGACAATTTTTCGAGTATAACGAGTGACATTGCCTGTGGGCATGTTGTTCTATGGGCAAGTCAAGTGGCACATAATATTTTGACGTTATAAGAGAGTTATAAATATAATCGAGTTCACTATAACGGAATTCAGCAGAATTTGTTGTCAAGCCCCCCCCCCCCCCTAAACTAAAATCCTGGGTGCGCCACTGCACCAAAGTATACCCATCCCCTAAAACACCAGGCTGGGCTCGGTTAGATAAATAAATAAATAAATAAATACTACACGCGAACACAGCCTCTCTCTCTCCTAGCGCCTGATTCCTGGCTCGCATGAATAGATATTTGTGCATCCGCCAGTTCTGATCCGTAAGTCCACGCCTTTTTTATTGCTCGGGTAATCGCCGTCGGTCGTAAAAGCGGCCGTTTTCTATTCCCCGCCAACCGCGTGCGGCACAGGTGTCCGCCAGAACGACATGTAAAATTCGCGTGCGGATTCATTTCTTGTCTTTTAGGAATTTATTTGACTTTTTCGACAGTGCCGCAATAGTTACCCCGGATTTTTCACTTTCTGCAGGAGGAGTGAAACTGGCTCGCTGTGCTATGCGTTGAGGTAACTGTGTTTATTTGTCGCTGCGTGAATTAATTTTGTAAATTAGCTGTAAAATTTGCGTGAGGAGAACTTTTATGTATTTATTTTTTTTTCTCCTTGAAAATTTATGTTTATACGATAAGTGCATTAGCTGTCTGAAATTATTTTTCCTACAGGAGGGAAATTGCGACGGACTGCGAAGTGCGGTAATTATTTTTTTAAAGATTTTTTATTTAAATAATTTATTTTTTTAAATAATTTATTTTTTAAATAATTTATTTTTTTAAATAATTTATTTTTTACTATTTTTTACTATTTATTTTTTACTTTTAAAACTTGGATATGCAACTTTATAATTTTTAAATATAATAAACCACTCATAATAAATGAGTATACTTATTTTATCTAGCAGGGAACTAGCTTAGGTACGATATATAAAAATTATATAAATATTTGTGAAATTAAGTGAACTATATCAGAAAAAGCTTACTTTTTTTAACACAACTATTTTCCAAGTGACAAAATAGGTAAATTTAACCCTTTGAGGCGCAACCCTTTCCCCATGCTGAAAAAAGGGCAGCCGTTGCCATCGCTCGACTTAACGACCAGCAAGATGGCACGCGATGAACGTTTCGATCGTCCGCCATCTTGCTGGTAGTTGTTAAGTCGAGCGATGGCAACGGCTGCCCTTTTTTCAGCATTGGGAAAGAGTTGCGCCTCAAAGGGTTAATAGATTATCTTCGTTGAATGCTTCCATTTAAAACGAACCCCCAAATGTGAACAGTATGCTGTAGAATTATACAAGTTTTTGTTTATAACATAATCTTGGCATAATTTGCGACATTTGCAGTGTTATTTCTCTACACGTGATACATATTCAATGAGAATTCTTTCTGCTTGTTCATAGAAATTAAAGATGTATCATTTATTTCAAAATTTAAAAAAATTAAAGAAATGTTAACTTGCATTTTTATCTCAAATGTGTTGAGGGAAAAGGAGGTTTAAACACTGATAAGAAAATCACAGGCACAACTATGAATGTAAATGTAAAAACAAAATTTATTAAGTGTTTCTGACTTTCATGATAAATACAACTTTGATTGAGTAAGTCTTGAACATCTGACTGTGAAATACGATGAAAATTTTCACATTTACTGGACGTATAAAATGTAATAGAAACTGCTTGTCAGTCATGTGATCTACTGATTGCAGATAAGGGAATATGTTTAGATTCAGATCTGTGGATCTAGTCCCTTCTTGGTTGAATAATTATATGTTGTGTTCATGCTGTTGCTGCTGCTTCATAAGCTACTACAGTTAAGTGGTGAAGAGGCTATGACGACTATTGAAGAGAAATGTCTATTGCTTTTATCTGTACCACTCTGTTCTTGGTTGAAGAAATATGCTGTTCAGGATATTGTAGCTGTCGTTGTTGTTTTATCAGCTATTGCAATTAGATGGCGAAGAGGCTATGGGAACTATTGAAGATGAAGTCTATTGTTTTAATCTCGAACTGGTCGGGTGCAGGAGAGTCTGGAGAAAAATTTTCGGATTCGTCTAAATTTCTTTTTCTTTGGAATGATGATGACTGTTGCATTTGGATAGACTTGTGTAGCTGGAAGAGGTTCTATGGTTGGTGGCTGGACTGGATATGCTATTGGTTGTTCGACTTCATATAGATCATCTATTATCTCGTCTGTAATTGTGAACTGAGTGTTAGTAGAATCGTCTATTGCTTGGAAACATTCGAGGATAGGTGGAGGTTCTTTTTCTTCTATTACTGGCTGCTCTTGTGACTTAGTTTCTATTTCTGGTGGTAATTCTTCAAGTCCAAAATGGTTTAATAAATATCTATTTATTTCGAAGAGGATCCTGTGGCTATGGATGTCTATTGAATCGCCAAGAGTTGAGAAAAGCTGCCAGGTTATTGCATGAATGTGTTGCTGATAATTGCTTGGTCCAGGGTTAATTGAAAAATAGTTATCGAAGTGGTAAATAATAATGTCTTCCAGTAGAAAATATCTATTGTCTATTGAATGGTATGAGCTGGCAGAACTTGAAGCTGACGAGATGGATGCACAGTCACTATTGTCTTGTGAGAATTCTTGTACGGAGTTTGGAATTATGGAATTGTCTGTCTCCTCCTTCACCACCGAAGATCCCCCTGAGATGTCGGCAGGAGGATCGAAAGCATCAAAATACTTCAATAACTTTACTATACAGTAAACGAAAATAGTAATAACGACACCAAAGAGTAGCACCGCCATTCTTTGATAAGGGTCTATAATAGACTGACGTTAGTTGTTAAAATTCGATAGTTGTAGTTTTATTTTTTTAAACAATGAAAAATGCCTTAATTAATTGCAACAAGTCCGCTCATCTTTCTTGCCTCAACAATTAGAAAAGTAGAAAGTCGGTATTGTATAAATGTTTTGCTTAAACAATGTAAAACTAAAAATATGTCAATTTCATTCGATCATGTTTCGATCGTCCGCCATCTCACTGGTAGTTAAGTCGAGCGATGGCAACGTCTGCCCTTTTTTCAGCATTGGGCAATCTATCCAGCTGTTCTCGCATTCTTCCATTTTTCAGCAGATATCAGTGCTCTTAAAAATAATCGTGACCATTTTTACTTTCCGAACATGTACCATGTAAGGAAAGTATTGTAATCATGAAAAAATTCGACTTCGAGATTTTGGTGTTTTTACACGTTTTGAGGGCTTCTGAATCCATTTATGCTATTTTTACGAGATGTATGTATGTATGTGTGTATGTGTGTGTATGTGTGTTTGTGTGTTTGTGTGTATGTGAGTGAACACGATAGCTCCTGAACGGAGCATTCGATTGAGCTCAAATTGGATATATATGTCATAAACCACCGTCGCAAGACCGGTATTGATTTTGGTGTGTATAGGACTTATAGTTTTTCTACAGGGCTACGACAAAGATTTCTCTTACATTATGGCCTATGGGAGGAATTTCTTGAAAGTGCGCTAGCGTTTAAACGGTACCTTCGATTGAGCTCAAATTGGGTATATATGTTATAAATCACCATCTTAAGACCGGTATTGATTTTGGTGTGTATAAGACTTATAGTTTTTATAGAGGGCTACGACAAAAATTTCTTTTATATTATGGCATAATGGCATATGGGGAGAAATTCTTGAAAGTGCGCTAGCGTTTAAACGGTAACTTCGACTGATCTGAAATTGGGTATATATGTTATAAATCACCATCTTAAGACCGGTATTGATTTTGGTGTGTATAAGACTTATAGCTTTTCTACAGGGCTATGACAAAAATTTCTTTTATATTATGGCATAATGGCATATGGGGAGAAATTCTTGAAAGTACACAAGCGTTTAAACGGTGCATTCGATTGAGTTTCAATTTGGTATATATGTTTGAATTATTCATCAATTAAAATTTATTTAAATGCTTGGTAATGATCTTAATCGTAAGTGTTCGGAAAGTCGCTTGGAGTCACTCCAGATTTTTTTACGGGAAATGACGCGCTAAAAAGTAAAGGATTCTCGTGGAGCTCTGTCACCCGCAACTATTTTTATAGAAATCAAATCTATTCTTCGTGACTGGCAACAGTCCAAACGTCAGAGTTTGGTGTTCCCAGAGCGGGAACACTGCGCGCTAAAGGGTTAAGCATACAAGTCTCATTTTCAAGTAATGCGTATTCTAATATTCTATTCTCTCTTAAATTCTATTCTCCTTCTTAATTTTTTAGCCGAGGCCCCCGAAAGACGCCAGTCCGGCCCTGACCATTGTACACGTGGCCATTTACATATTCCCCGGGCTGTACACGAAATGAAATACAGAAAAAAAAATCTGGAGTGACTCCACTCGACTTTCCGAACACTTACGATTAAGATCATGACCAAGCATTTAAATAAATTTTAATCGATGAATCATTCAAATATATATACCAAAATGAAGCTCAATCGAATGTATCGTTTAA
>JAWZYV010000420.1:0-22852 GCA_038373885.1 Cheiracanthium punctorium | reverse complement strand
TTTAATAATCAAACTTAGATGAAATTACTTTTATGCATTGAAATTAAATAACACTTTTTAAAAGAAATACTTACAAGAAAAATTTATTTTAAACGATCGTAATCTATCACTGTCTAATTAAACTAGAATTAACATTTATCTAAAAGAGATTAGCTTTATTTAATGATAACAAATAACACACTTACTTTAAATTTCTCCAATTTTACACAAGCCTTCAGAAATACTATTTTTTAAAGTTATTTATTTTTTTAAAGGTACAAAATTATCATTTTGATAAAAATATGTTGGTGTTTCACACTGAGCTATCAATATATTTTTCTAATTACCCCAGGAAAATACTCACACAAAAATCTATTTATTCTACAGGGTTGTCCAAATTAAACTTCCCCAACTCAGAGGCCTGTGCAAGATGTTGTATGGCTCATAATGTGATGAAATTTTGAAAACAGACACTTCAGATCACGCGCTCGTGATTTATTAAAAAAAAATTAGTAGTACAGGAAGGTGCCGGTAGGTGGCGCTACAGATGAACAAGACGTTCTACAGATGTTCTATATGTGTGTCATGGTCTAATAGGGCATATCAACAGCACGAGAAACAGTTCGCACACAGACTACACCAAGGGGCGATTGGCTAGTGTCGTCCACGACAACGTCTTGTACGTGTGCAGAATACACAACACGTCGCCCTCTACCTGGTAAAACTCCCAGCTGTCCGGTTCTTTCGAACTTCTTCATCATGTCTTGTAAAGCGCGAGGTGTCATTGGTCCTCGTCGAAAGTTCTTCAGCCGACGGAATGCTCTTATCGCAGCAAAGGAGTTCTTGTCATTCTGTTAGAAAAGTTTCAGTAACAGAGCTTTGTCTTTCAAAGTCGCCATTGTGCATCAGCGAGCTGGAAACAACTGCCTGTGCAATGCCTATCTTCCATTTTTGTAGGGCTTGTCTGTTGGATACGTTGCGTAGAAGTTTTATTTCTGCAAATCACGTTGTCGCAATATGCAAATTACTAGTTTTAGAGCGCCACCTATCGGTAACTTCTTGTAATAATAATATTTTTTTAATAAATCACGAGCGCGTGTCCTGAAGTGTCTATTTTCAAAATTTCATCACATTATGACCCATAAAAAATCCTGCACAGGCCTCTGAGTTGGGGAAGTTTAATTTGGACAACCCTGTACTCATAAAACATACTTTTCTATTAAGTGTGATAAATTTAAGATGTAACGTTTTCGTATTTTTTTTTCCAATTTTTGTTTTGTTTTGATTTAAGAGATATCTAAGGCATTTTTTTAAGCGTAATAGAGGTGTAAGTTGCGGTATTTTTGAGGAAGTAATCTTTAATTATGTTTCTTCAAAAAGAAACATCGACAATTACAAACATCCAGAGAAATTGAATTTCATGGATTCAAACTAGAAGACATATTCGATTCCAGTAGTATCGCCACTTGGTTTATAGTTAGTATCATGCAACAGAATAACGGAAGTATTCACCAAATAATTTACACGCGGGTTAATTTAAACGCGTATGTTAAAGTCATAGGTACGATATCTTACTTATGACCTTAACATGTGTGTTTGAGTTAATCTTGAACCGTATGTACATATATACCCATGCAGCATTAACACGGTCATATTTCATCGACCGCATAGACTAGCGTATGATGACGAGCTAGTCGCACGACAACCAATGACCAGATATTTTATTTTGGAGAGTGATCTGAAGAATATGTTGGATTGATTAGCAGGAAAAGATTTTCTATATCAAGGAAGGTATGTACAATTCTGGCAACACGCGCCGTACATTCGTCCTGCATAAACATAGCGTTTCACAGGGCTCGATTACAGAGACAAAGGCTGTGACACACCAGAAATTAAACGACCACTGTTCAGAGTGCATTATATGTGAACAATAGGTGACTAAGCCCGTTTATCCATTTGCACATCCAATTATTTTCTCGGTGATAGTCAATATGTTGATGCCCAGTGAACACTGGCAGTGCGCGTTCTACCTGATGTCACCCAGCATGGATGTGATGTTTAACCCTTTAAGCGGTTTGCCCGTACAGTGTACGTACTACCCAAAATTGGCCTCATCTGGTTTGCCCGTATAGCGTACGGGCATCGATATTTTCTCCTTTCCTTTTCTGATTTGCCCGTATATTTCATTATTGTGAAGAGACTATTTAGTACTAATATTTTTCAATAGATGGCGTGGCTTGTCAATGTAACTGAAATGCTTTTCATCCGGGTTTTTCTTCCTAGCGAGAGAGCGGGAATATTTCATCATATGCCTTTACAAATATGCCTATTTTGGAAGCATTTCGGTAAAAAAATTGACCGCTTAAAGGGTTAAACCTTTTCTCAGATGTTTGTGATATCGGGCCTCTGCGATCCGCCACGGCCTTTCGTATGACCGCCCTGAACCCATCGATTCTATATTCTTCGGATAGTCATGGAATTTCGAGCAACGCGAAAAGCAATTCGGCAATACGGTAAACTGCAACTTCGGTTGTCTAACAGTTCAGCAACTATCAAATTCAGACACGAGTTGGCAAGCATCTCTATTTCTTAAACGAGAAATTATGATAACTTCACACTAGGCAAGAACGTTCAAATGCAATTTGTATATGAGAAACCTGATGTGTGATTTTTTTTCATTTAAACTCATTATAGGTGTCGCTGCGGGAGCCTGCTTTGTCTGAATAGGCAGTAAATCTAATCACTTGCATATCGCAGAATCTTCTTACTGTCGTGTAAATTTCATATGCGCCGCCGCTTTGTTGAAGTAATTTGGATGTCCAGTAACGTACACGTATACACGCTAAAAAGTGTTTTGTTGAATTTAACAAAACTTGTCTGGTTAAGCAGTTTGGTTCTTTGATTTGTAGATTCAACAAAACTTTGTTCGATTCAAACAAACTGGTTTAACAAAACGTTTTGAATTTTAACCAAACGTTTTTGATAAACGGGGAAGGATTGAGAACGAATGAAATTTGAAATTGCTCGACTGTCAATTTGAGTCATGGGTCAAGGACATGGGCAGGACTGTGAGAAAGACTGAGCCTGGCCGCCCGAAGGACAAGCTCGTATTTACGGAGGAAGAGGAAAAAGCCACAGATCTGCACTGTCAGACAATACATTTTAAAATAGATAGCCTCAAACATAAAAATAAATTGTTTTTTTCTCAGTTTTTCTTAATAAAAAAGAGGTAAGTCTAATAAGTTTACCTATTTATCAAAATTCAGATTTTGATTTTAGTGCTTTTACAAGTTTCTACAGATTTATCTTAAAGCCATTCAGTGTCGGTTAGGTTAGCTTAGTTAAACAATCAGAATCACTTTTCCACAATGTAACGGGCCGCGAAATTTCGGAGAATGTAAAATATCTTTGTCCGTAAAAATATTAATCTATGCATAGGCTCGATCAAAGAAATCTTGAATATAGGCTAAGCTGGACAATACGAATTATAATTTTTTTTATACATTTCGAAAATGTTTTTGTAGTTTAAATTTTAAAGAGGTACACATATTTTTATAGTCCATATCTTTTTTTATGTTGCAAACAGTTTAATTCGCATACCATGTCGCAAAGAAAATCTCTTATTGTTTTAGCACTTTGTCTTTTTCATATATATACTTTCTAAGAGAAAAATACATTCATTTTCCAAATGAAACATTCCGGTGACAAAAATTTTTATATTACGTTTATTATTTATTAGCTTTGTATTACGGTTATAAAAGTTCTGTGCTAAGTTCTGTGCTATGAAGTTATTGTGCATGAAATAAAGCTGACTACTGCTTTCGTGTTGGATCGTTTGACAGTTCAAAACACAGCTTCAAAATAGCTGACGCGAATAATCCATTTCTCATTTTTACTGAAACCTTCCTTGATCACTATCAAATAAAGTAGAAATTTTGAGAAAATATACACGATTATTTTATTTATCAAGAGTGCAAAAACAATTTTTGATTATCTTACTAAACTTTCGTATGAAGAAAGAAAACGGACATGGAATTTCTTTAATTTAACTTTGAAAATATGTAAAAACACTAAAATATAAATATGAATTTTGATAATTAAATAAATTATTTAGGCTTATCTCTGAAACTCTCAACCAACTGTTTGTGGATTAAAAAACTTAACAAAAAATATGTTTGTTAATTATCCAGCACAACACCAATTAAAAAAGAAATTTTGTAAATTTAAACAAATAATTTGGTTGATTCTAACCAAATATACCATTTAAACAAATAATTTGGTTAAATTAACGAAACATTTGGTTATTTCAACCAAATTGTTTCGTTAAATGAACTAAACTTTTTGGTGAAATAAACAAATATTTTTAACAAAACAATTTTGTTAATTCAACAAGAAAATTTTGGGAGCCATTTCGACCGGATAATTTCGTTATTTTAGCAAAATTTTTGTTGATTAGACAAAGCCGTTTTTCAACAAGTGTATGTATGTGTAATTATTTATTTGCCAATTCCTTTTTTTACATGTTCATTTACATGGGTTTACAGAAATATTTTTAAGTTAAAAATGTTCTTTATGGTTGGATGTTGATACTGGTATAATAACGTTTGCGTTACGATTTTTTTCTGTCCGTTCAAATACATGGTTTCTATTAAAAAATACTTCATCCTCTATCTTCTCCATTTAGTGTTCCCTATCATTTCTTTTTTATAATGAATACTTTATTTGCATATTCACTCGTTAATTTCAAGAAATAATGATTACCAAGTTGCCTTTAACATTTGAAAAGCAAAACTCAGTGCATTATAACAATGAGCAGGCTGCGAATGTACATAAAGATTAATTCCTACATTACGTACATTAAAATAATCAAAACACATAGTAGTGTTCTCTGTTCTACGCCACTGAAACGAATATTTTGCACTAAAATAGTATAATTTAGGCGCATATACCCTACATATTTTTTTCTCTCATATAATTTTTTTTAACAACTGCCATGACTTCACGAAGCTTAAGTTAAAATTTGCAAACAATGCCTAAATTAAAGTTAAATAAAAATATCAAATAATCCAATATCTTTTCCTAAAACAAATGGCATAGAGGCCGAAATAATCGTATAGTTTAAAAGTTTTAAGCCGCCAAAGACCCAGGTTCTATCTGTGCATTTCGCTGAAAAGAAAAATGGCGCAACGACGCCATTGTAGACACAGTAACGAGACAAAGAAATAATGAAGAAAACACTCTGTTAAACTTTAAAATCTTACATTTATTTTACATTAACTCCAAAACAAATTTATGGAAAAACATTTTTCTTTTACAAAATTCAAAACTTAAAATACCCATTATTACAAACATTTTAAAGTTCCCTTGTTGAAGTGCACTTAACTTTATATTTTTTAACAGCCGACAAAAACAAAAAAATATTAAATAGAGAAAGGGAAAGAAAAGAAAAGGGAATGACTTATCGTCTGGGGAAAGAATCTGGGGGCCCCCATCGTTCAGTAGTCTCAGGTCGCCGGTTCCATGCCTCGAGTCAACCACATCATGTCTTGGCTTCTCTCCAAAAAAAAATCACGTTCCGATCTCCGTCCGTAGGTACCAGCTACTCGAAGAGGAAGAGAGAGAGCTCGCTTCCTGACGCTCGCTTTTCCTTTCTCAGCCTTCTCACTTCTGTAGCCATCCGACCATCAAGTTCATTCATGAACTTTAATTTTTTTCATATCTTAGCGCATAAAATTTTAAGTGAAATTTATTTATTTGGTGAAGTTACGTTGCATTAAAAAGAAATTTAATTATTTCATTGGTTAATTGATGTATTTTGAGGCATTTACATTTTTTCTTGCACGTGGTTGTGTTCCTCCGCCGATTTCGATGTCTGTATCGAAACTTCATCCAATCTATCGAATTATGTGAAATGATGCAGGAAAAAGGGTAAAAAGAAAAAAAAACAGAAAAGGCAGAATAAAAGTTAAAGACGGAGAGAAAATTTTAGCATAAAAACTTTTTAAACCAAAACTTAAAATTTAGCAAACACTTTACAAAGCCAAAATATGATGTTTGTATCAAAAATTTATTTAAGAAAAAAAAATGTCGGCATAAAGAAAAGGAAAAGTCGGCTCGATTTTAAAAAACACATATAAACATTTCTAACATTAATTATTTATCAAAAGTTACAATCATACCAATACCACGTATCAAAAAGAAAAAGTTTTGTTCATCCGATCTGGCAACCTGTTTTGACGTTAGCGCGCAAAACGAATCAAAACAAAATGCGAAATCGGAAAGTTTGTGCCGTGAAAGAAATAATAAACAAACCCAAAAGATAAGTAGTACCACTTAAACATTACACAAAATATTACTCTATAATTTGTTTTTACTACTCATAGATCGCTAGAACAAACATTATTTTCAAAACATTTTTCAGATCATAACAACTACCTTCCCCTCACCTTAAAAAAAAGGAACTTTTTTTTTTCTTTACACCAAAACCAACAGCCCTTTAACCACTCCATATGATCCTCACAAAAGGAAAAAAAAAATTCTCAAAATAACAAATGAGAAAACATAATGCTCTAAATTGAGCTTTACACGCCACAAAACATTTGAATGAAATATTAAAAAAAACTAAAATATCACAGCTTTACCCAAATTGCAAAACTACCCGACTACATTGATTACACAAAACATTAAGGTATATATATATAAAAAAATTTATATTACATCATGAAAGAAAAAATTTGATGAGAACTGTAGGACTCCCAGCAAGAAAAAAATTAGTTTCACATTATGCAACTCACAAAAAATGGCTTTAACCACAAAAATAAAGAAAAATTTACACCATACTTAACATTAACTAAAAGGTAAAAAAAAAAATTCCCTTTCTAAATGAAAGAGAACAATTACAATTACACTGTTAATATCAGTTCGCAGTCTACATAAAAGAACCTCCCTACTATCAATTCATTTAGGTTAGCTACTCCTATAATTAATAGCAAAAAAAAACTTCTACATATCTTGCAACAGATATTAGGGCCCTAAATAACAGTGTTGTAGTACATTTACTACCAAAGACATACAAAGAAAATAAACATAAAATACTCAATACCAAAATACATATAAAAAAAACTTGTCAATCAAAATGTAAAAGTCCATCATTTTAATAACATTAACTTTTCACAAAACCTCTAGAGTCCCTTGGGCGAAGTGAGTATGAATGTTGCCTTGTTGCTGGTCTGGACACAGGTTGCTGTATGCTCCTACTACTGGACTGGACTGGCATCTGTTGTTGAGTCTGCCCTGAAGTCGACCTCTGTGTAGTAGTAGTCTTTTTCCTGTTGCTATTTGTGACAATTCTATAACGACGCCTAACTGGTGTGGGGAAAGGATTGTCGGGGAGATCTGGTTCATTTGACTGATCAGTTACATTTTCTACATCGCTATTGTCATCCTCAATGAGCTCTTCAGGTAAAGATGGAAAAATTATACGTTCAGGAATTTTAGTTAGTCTGTCCACGTGTACATGTTGTATGTCATTAGGGTTGTTAATATGTACTATTTCAAAATTTACATTACTAGTCTGTTTTTTAACTCTGTAAGGCCCCTCATTAAACTTCGAAAATTTCTTCCCCTTCCCCGCTTTAATAGATGGAGTGTAAAGCATGACCAGATCTCCTACAACAATGCCCTTCTCCTTACAAACTTTACTCCTGTAACTCTCTTGTTTTTCAGCAGCTTTGATAAGATTTTCATGGACAAGTTTAAAAGCTCTCTGAAGGCGAAGTTCAATATCCTCACTTAATTCCCTTTGATCCGCATAACTTCTTAAAGGTGGATTGTTAATTAAATGAATGGGTAAAATTAAATCCCTACCAAAGATTAAATGAGCAGGAGTGTCTTTAATGGTGGAATGTATTGCAGTTCTATAGGCCAAAAGAGCAAAATGTAAGTATTTGTCCCATTCATTTGCAGTCTCATTAACTAAGTGCTTTAAAGACTTGACAATTGTGGCATTGACGCGTTCAACCACGCCATCTGCCGAGGGATGATAACTGGTGGTGTACTGTTTTTTAATGTTTAATTTCGAATAAACCTTTTTTATGCTGTCCGAAAGAAATGAGCTGTATCTATCTGTAATTAGGTGTTCTGGAATTCCGTGAGTGCAAATAAAACGCTCTAAAATTAAAGCAACAGTCTCAGTTTGCAGGTCCTTAACTGGATAAGCTTCTACCCAACGCGTGAAATAATCACTGATTACAATGATGTGTTGATGTCCTGACTCAGTAATGGGCAAAGGGCCTACAGCGTCCATACCAATCCGTTCAAAAGGTCTACTAGTCACTGGAACTCTCTGTAAAGGAGCCTTGTGTTTGGCTACATATCCACGTCTTTCTATACAAGATTGACATGACTTTACATGGTTCTTAATGTGGTGATTCATGTTCCACCAAAAGTAATTTTGTCTAATTCGGGTAATTGTTCTCCTAATACCTGGGTGTGCCACTGTCATTGAATCATGTCCTAACGTCAAAACTTCTTTAATTAAAGTTTTTGGAACGACTAACCTATCTGTGATGACCGCACCTTCTTTGGGTTTGTCATTCACACAAAATAAAATACCATCTTTAGTAAAAAATTTAATTCCCTTATGTTCTACCTCCTCAGATTGACTCAATTCATCAAGAATACTTCTACACTTACTATCTTCGTCCTGAAGGCTCTTAATACGGGAAGAAGGAAAATTTTGAACCATTGTGTCGATGAGATTTACGGTTCTGGACAAAGTGTCAGCTGGCACATTTTGTTTCCCAGGAGTGTGAAAAATTTCAAAGTCATAATTTTGTAAAGCTAAAATCCAACGGGTAATTCTGCCACCATCTTTCAGTGTGAGAGCATAGGAGAGGGACTTTTGATCACAAAAAAGTTTGAACTTTTGTCCATAAAGATAATGTTTGAAATTATTAATTCCCCAAACTACCGCAAGAGTTTCTCTTTCAAAAACACTATAACGCGTCTCTGCATCTTTCAATCTCCTACTAGCATAGCCCACAGGATGTATTTGTCCATCAGGCCCTTCCTGACTAAGTACAGCTCCAATAGCAAAACCCGAAGCATCAGTATGTAAAATAAATTCTTTCTTTGTATCAGGCAAAAGTAAACAGGGGTATGAAATTAAGGAGGATTTTAATTGGTTGAAAGCTTGATCTGCTGAAGTATCCCACTTAAAATCCACAGATTTTTTTGTTAGGTTGGTTAAAGGTATAGCAATATTTGCAAAATCTTTAATGAATTTTCGATAAAAATTACACAATCCCAAAAATGACCTGACCTGCTTTTTGTTACCCGGAACGGGAAAGTTCTGAACTGCCTCAACATTCCTGGTATCAGGTGAAAGTTTACCCTCTTCGACTTGAAACCCAAGGTAAGTGATCTTATCTTTGACAAGTTGACATTTTGCAGGATTTATTTTTAAATTATGTTCCCCGAGTCTTTTAAAAACCATATCTAATTTCTCTAGATGTTCATCAAAAGTTTTAGATGCAATAATTAAATCGTCTAAATAGGTGTTAATGTTCCATTCTTTCAAACCAGCCAAAACAATTTCTAACAATCGCTGAAAGGACGAAGCGGCATTCTTTAATCCTTGAGGGAGTCTATTCCACTGAAATAATCCGAAATCTGTGGCAAAAGCTGTTTTGTGTCTATCACCAGGGTGGAGATTCATCTGCCAATACCCTGAACATAATTCTAACGAAGAAAAAAATTTAGCTCCCTCCAAAGTATCTAAAAGGTCTGAAATTAATGGTAAAGGAAAAGGAAGAGGTTGAGTTTTTAAATTAAGTTTACGATAATCACAAACAAGTCTATAAGTGTTGTTCTTCTTTTTAACAAGTATAACTGGTGAAGAGTAAGGAGAGTCGCTGACTGAAATGATCCCTGTGTCGAGCAGTTGATTAATCTGTGTGCGTAATTCTTCTCGTAAGGCGTGGGGAGTTCTATATGGCTTATGCCTAACAGGTATGTCATCTGACAAGTAAATCCTGTGTGCTACAGTGTTGCAACCCGATAGCTCCTTAACTGACTCAGCAAAAATATGTTTATGATTGTTCAACAATTGCATTAATTTCTCTTTTTGAGCCCCCGATAAATGAGATAAATCAAATTTACCCCCAAACAATTCACAATCATCATCAAAAAATTCATTAACTACGTTAACCTCTGCCTCAGCATCATTAACAACATCTAGTACAGGCTCAATGTTAACTACACTGCTGGCCACCCAAATTGCAACACCAAGAAAAACAAGAGATATCACAACAAAATTTATTGCGTAGATAAAATGTTGACCAAGTAACAAATGATTAAATTTACAGCATTCTATGAAGCGTGGTTCCTGCCAAAATCAGTACCCAGAGTAGCCGCCGTTGTTGGAGATCACAGCTGCCACACGCCTCGGCATTGATTCAAAGAGACTTTGAATGTGTTCTTGGGGTACAGCAGACCAAGCAGCTTCCACACGTTGCCAAAGTTGATCTGGTGTGACAGCTGGGGATGAACTCTGGGTCAGTCGTTGAGCAACCATGGACCACATGTTTTCTATCGGCGAAAGATCCGGAGAGCGCGCCGGCCAGGGAAGCAATTCAATCTGGTGATTGACGAAGAACCCTTGGACAATGCGTGCCACGTGTGGCCGTGCATTATCCTGCTGAAATATGGCTGTTGGCAAGCCCTGAAGGTAAGAAAGGACAACTGGCTCCAACACCTCGGAGATGTAGCGCTGGCTGGTTAAAGTACCGGCAATGCGTACTAGAGGAGTGCGAGAGAGATATCCGATACCGCCCCATACCATAATACCCGGTGCAGGACCAGTGTGACGGTGCATAATGCAGCTGTTCAGCATCCTCTCTCCACGGTGTCTCCAGACTCGAATCCGACCGTCGTGGTGTTGCATACAGAAGCGTGACTCGTCAGTAAAGAGAATTTCATTCCATTCTGTCGTCCACATCCTTCTTTCATCGCACCATTGGCGGCGGAGACGTCTGTGGTTCCGCGTCAGAGGTAGACAAAGCAACGGACGTCTTGCGGACAGACCATTCTGCTGTAAACGACGTCGAATGGTACGCGCAGACACTGGATGATGCGTTACAGACTGAATCTGCTGTGATATGGTTCGTGATGTGACTGAGCGGTCCGTCACTGCCATGCGTACAATCTGCCTGTCATCACGTGACGTGGTGCACTGAGGTCGATGCGGTCGATCACGTCTGTCCGTCGTACCCTCCTGCACCCAACGATCACATATCCGCATCACAGTTGTTTGGTTTCGTCCAATACGACGACCGATTTCCCTGAAAGATAACCCACAATCTCGGTATGCCACTATCCTTCCTCTGTCAAACTCGGATACTTGATCAAAAGATGATCGTTGTTTCCTACGAGGCATAATTTATCGTTTTTTTGAAAAAAAAGCAAGAAAAACACAATTGCTGTACTTGAAACCGTCGAAATCTCCAAGCCTTAAATAGCGCTTTGAGGTGGCGCCACAGGCGCGCTTGATGTGCGTCTGCGCTGAAATTCTAATCATTTGCATATCTCACCTCAGCTAATGCATGTTGTAAATTTCATATTATTTGCATGCTTCCTTCAGGGTGTTGCATTTACGATGGCCAGCAGTGTAATTTACAATTTTTGTTTATGTGAATAGGAGTGTCGAAAAAATTAGCAACTTTAACAAAATATGTACCATTATCACTACCAGTATTTATTGAGCATGATATAACATAATTTTGAGAAAGAGAATGTTTATGTGGTTGTATTAATACATTTTCAGCAAGTTTGAGATTGTTTTTGGTAGTGACAGAGATAATTAATTCAGATCTTGGAGGAATTATATGTACTAATAGTATAACCTGTTTCATGAACATCTCTTAGACAATTAACATTGTAACCTGTACGAGTGTCAAACCAATTAATTTTAAATTTTTCATTAGAAATTGTGTGTTGCTCAAAATCTATCTTAATTTTGTTATTAGAAAAAAAATTTGCACCCAGAATAGCATCATATGACATAAAATTATCCTTACAACAAAAAAATTCAACAATAACTTTACATTTAGCAATAGAAACTTCTAATTTAACTTTCTTCTCGAAAACCATCATATTATTAGAAATCCCAATTATTTTCACATTGCACTGTTCTACACTTTTTATTTTATTACTTATTAAGGCATCGTTTACGAATTTATCTTTAATAATGGAGACAGAGGCTCCCGTATCACATAAAGCAAAATTCTTTTCTTCCTGTAGGTTTATGGGAATTAAAGGCAAAACTGACGTATGACCAAAATTCCCAAGTCCTATGCGCTCTGGGGACGTGTCTGAAAGTAGCGGCGCTTCGCTATTTCGCCCCTCAATTAGTTTCCCGGTCTCTCCCTGTAATTATTTCTAGGTGGATAATTCTGAGAACCCTACGCGTGCAACGACGGCTGATATGCCCTTTCTCTCCACAGGAATAACAAACTATTTCACTATTTTTTCTTTGTCCCAACATTAGTTTTAAATCATTAATTTGTTCCTGGAGGTCGGCTACGCGCTTGTCCGTTTCTAATAAGGAGTTCTGCATCAGGGCTTTTATCTCCTTGAGTTCAGATTCAACTACCGATGGCTTGATTTCAGCTTGAGCTAAATGGACTGATGAAGTAGCCCTGTCCAAAGCGGTACATTGTTCTTCTTGAAGAACTAAGTCCCACATTTCTTCGAAGGTGTCATGTTTCTGTGACATGACAAAACGTCTAACTGCTGGACTGAGGCCTTGAATGACCTGAGCTGTCAACATTTTATTTCTTACTTCTTCATTGTTACTAAAACATTTATGCGATAAGCCTTGTACGCGCGCCAAAAAGGCTCTCGCCGACTCGTTAATTCCCTGAGTAGCTGTGGTGAACTGAAGTAATGAGTTGTCCTGCGTTTTGTTCCCAAATCGATTTATCAGCGCTGTCTTAAAATCTTTATAGTTTGCTTGTTTAAGTTGTGGCTGCGAACGTAAGAATTCGCGTGCCTCGCCTATACATTTCGTCTTAGCGACAAATAGTGTTTGTACGGCGGACCATCCCGCATGGAGCTTAACCTCTTCTAAATTATCAAAGAAATCATAAATTGTTACATTACTATTATTTCCCGAGAAGGGGGTAATAAGCGGAATGAATTCCGTAAAGGCTGGGCAAACCACAACATTTTCATTTACAGTGGGCCCTGTGATGAAGATCACATATCTAATTTAATAATCATTTACTTTGGCTTTCTTTAATGTAATCTATCCAAAATTCAAGAATTCTAAATCACTTTTGCTTTCATTTTCTGCCATTTCGGCTTTAAATCTGTATTTTCGCTTTTCCCGTATGCACTATTCTTTTTGTTCTTAATTGTTTCGTCTCTTCAGACCGGTGTGCTAAAAATAGATTATATTGCGTCCGTTTTCAAAATCAACGGCCTTTTTGAGTTTCCTCTTGGCATCCTGCTGGCGTAAGTTATTTAGTTGTTCCCCTGCGACGACTTTAAAATTATTTGTTCGCGATTATGTCATTGTAATTTTATTGGATTAACTGTTAGGGTTGCTCTGGAATTGGCGCTAGTAATCTCAGCCAAGTTATTGTTCTCGCCAATGTGTAATTCTGTGCTGGAGTAATTTTTAAAGCATTCCACCTTAATTTCACTGTCCATATAGGACGTATTTTTATTTTCGCTGAGCCACCACCGCCGTTATAATAATGTTTCAATAGTATATGTTTAATAAAATAGTTTCAGTATTTAACGTCTTTTTATTTTATTGCAACATAAGTGTATTTGAACCTGGATTATCATGTATCACAACGCAGTCTTTAAATTTAAATCAGCCCAACCAAATAAACCTTCTTTACATAAATTGGTGCCTTCCCAGGCACTTGTGTTGCATTTTTCGGTGGTGGCTTAGCAAACGGCGCTCGGATGGAATCATTTCGGACAGTCGGAAGTTAAAGCTCAGGCGAAAAGACATCTGCCACAGCATTCTCGGGTGGATTAGAAAATGCCCGCGTCTCTCGCCACCGTTGTTCACCGTTATCTACCGATTCAACTCGTTCAGCATGGCATGACTTCCGTTTTCGTGGATATACTGCTGGATAACATTTTGGTAATCTGATGCTCGATTCGTTTTGCTTCATCTTCGCTTGCAGGTATGGAGTGTTTCTGCCGACCATGGATTTTCGTATAAACCATATCCTGAATGATCCCCAATCCCGACAGTACATCGCTTTAGTGAATTGTGCGGATTTTTTTTCGATACTTTATCGAGTTTCGTCTCCTGAAGATGTGTATAAAACGCATGCCACTGGATATTTTACTACCCGCCATTCGATATGAGGCTGATTTTTGGACGGAAGCTGAACTCTGTGCGTATGAAACTATTAGCTCGTCGCAGCATGTGCTGTGCTACTGTCCTGTTATTTCGGCGAATATTCAACGTTTCTCAGTGCACATGAATGACATCTTGATTGGACATTGGTCAGCTACATGAAATGTGACATAAAAATTGAAGTGTTTGCGTTGATTTAACATAATGGATAATCATTTTAAAAAAGTATGTAGCTTTGTTTTCCTTTTAAATAGAGATCAGCATTTTATTTAAAGGTAAAAGTAGTTTTTTATTGAGCCGTCACAAAATTGAAGAGCAACACTGAATAGTTTAATTTTACCAATATTTTTAGCATAGCGATATTTTAGTGACGTTAATTTTTTATATGTGTAAAAAAAAAAAGAGTGTTTCACTGGTGTATTTATGTATACTGTATAGAATAATTCTACATAACTTTGGGGTTTTCTAACAATGATTATCTCCTTTATTGCTATTATGTATACATTAAAAATTAAATTATGAAGGTTAAGTGCTTTATATAAAATCAGCATTTTTCTTAAGTATTAAATAGAGTAAATGTAGCCTTATTTGAGATTTCAGTACATGGTGTTACTTAAAATTACTTATTCATTTTTGCAAAACATTATGCCTTAATTTTCGTAGTTTACATACTTCTAACTTGATCTATATTGATTATAATAATTATGTTCTCTTGGGATCTACGGCTGGTGCTCTAGTTTCTCGGATTTTTCTCGACCAGCTTTTACACTTTTTTTGATTTAAGATGAATATAAGTTTTACTTATTATTTATATGTTTTGTGTATATATCTTTTTATTTGTTTAATTTTTTATTTGCTTAAATATTCCTCTTAGTTATCTTTATAATGTTTGAACTTTTTCTAGTGCTATATATTACTATGCTCGTTGTACAGTTTCTATGAGGTACACATACTTCGTTAATTTTTTCTTTACTCTTTTTATAATCATGAAAGACTTCAATTATATTTCTTTCCACACTCTTCCATTACTTAGGTCCATGGCAAGGCCTTTCCAAGGCACACACTTTTTACTCACTCTTACACACTGAACTTTTGTATATTAAAGTCCATGGCACAACATACATATTCTTTCAGTTTTTTTTTCTTACCTCACAATATACTGTTTCTATTTTTGTCATTTTTTACACATTTTTTTTTCTTTGAACATGCTATTATTTACAGTCCTCATGTTGACTGATTTTTTACACATTATTTGTTTTAAATACTTTTTAAAGAGTACTTTATGTTTTTGTTTTTCACTCCATTTTGGCCTTTTTTAATACAATTTTACATGTTTACCATAAGTTGTACTGTTCACATATTTTTTACATTTTTTAGATACACTGTTTTATTGTTTTCTTTCCTGCCATTGATATGCCTCTGTTTAATACATGCATTCTTTGGAAGAGTATAGTGGTATTCATTTGATTACCTTTTTTTTCTTTTCCATAAATACACAATATCATACATTGTTTGTTGTACTTCAAATAAGATTCATACTTGAATAGTCACTGATCTTTGAAGTCTGTGTTTGTCCACAATTACACTCTTTTTTCATGTTGTTGTTTTTATTTACATTGCTTACACTTACTGACTCTCAACGTTTTCACATACTTGATTTTTTTTCATCACACTTGTGTTTATGTCTTATATGTTCACACTCACAAACATGTTAACACTGATGTTCTGCTCATTGAGTTCATTGTGCTTGTCCTTCCACATTTTGCTACACACAAAATTTTTGAATATTTGTTACATTTTTTCTCCCACATTTTCACTATGGTGTAAAGTAGTGCATTTCAAAAATATTTTAAACACTGTATATGTTTTGTCACTCTTTTGTGTTCACATACACAAACATAACATTTTATTTTGAAATTTTTTCTATACTATGAGATATTTAAATCTCTTCTGTACCTTACTATAAATTAATACAACTTTAAGGTATCAAGTACTCACTGAGTTATCAAAAAAAAAAATTACATTGATTTACATTTTCAGAGTGCTTATAGTTAATTTATTATTTGAATTATGTTTATTCTTATCTTAGTGATTATTTTGTGAAATATTGTTTCTTTAGTTAGGTTCGTAATAAAATATATATGTAGTGATCAGATTAACTCAAGACTTTAATAAGTGAAATTTGATGATATATAATTTCAGAGTATCAGTATATTGTACAGTTTAGTAATTGCATTTTAGTGTATTTTTATTTGTACTTTTGTGTGCTATTCTTTCCCAATTTTGTCACTTTTGAAAAATCTTAGTGTGTTAGTAAGTGACACAACAACATTCCTTTCTTGAACATTAAAAAAAAAAAAATCATTAATTTTGTTATTTTTACTGTATGACCACAATTGCCTTCAATTTTCTTTTTAAGCTATAACTAATATTTTACGTACTTGTTACCAAGTTTAAACCTACATTTTCAGGACTTGCAAGTTAACTAATCTCACTTTTATAACTTAATTTTTTTCTATTACCTCCACATAATTAATAACTTGTTTATTTGACATTCACGGATATATTGCTGTGTGCATGTGTTGAATGCTTGTTTCCTTGTTTGTGTGGTACCCACAAGCTTGGAGGTATAATTGCTTTTGTGTACTGCCTGGCTGGTCCAGCAGTTTTCACTTGTGTATTTGAATTCCATGCTGTGTCTGTCAATATATCATTTCTTCAATAATGTTCTTAAAACTTAACACTTATTAAATGATGACTTCTAAAGTAAATAATTACGCAGTCATAAAATAATAATTTATAATAAAATAAAATGATTCATTTAGTATTATCTCTAACTTGAAAATTTAAAATAAATACATATGTGAGTGTCCAATAACACTTAAACCTTTTACTGAGATATTTTTTAATTATACTTAGATTGATATTCGTTGATGGTATTGTACAGATTGATATTCAATTTCCTTAATTTTTTTTTCATTGTCATTTTGTGCAAGTATAATTTTTTCAATTGAATGTGCTTATTTTTCTTATGATATACAGATTTGTATGTCAAGATACTGTTATGTCATGTACTATTTACAACATTATTACAATTCTGATGGTACAGAACTGTATGAAAAATTACCATCAAACAAACAAAATTTTTTTTAGTATCATATTATAATTTGAATATATTGTTTTATTTTGTCAATTGAGTGAAGTATTTTTGATGCACAATTCTGATATTTAAAGGCCTTATTGATATATATATGCAAACCATTCAACAGCGCTGGTTTATAATTATAATTTTGAGTATTCACTGCAAGTTTAAGCAGTATATCTTTGATGTGCACATGAGCTTGAGATGCTCAATTAAAGAGAAAAGGGTGTGCTGAAATGCCCCTTATTTAAAAAAAAGGGTGTGCTGAAATGCCCCTTATTTAAAAAAAAAAAAAAAAAAAAAAAAAAAAAAGGATGAGCTAAAATGCCCCTTTGTGTTGTGAGCTAAATGCTCCCTTTTTATTTTTATTGCTAGCACTTATTATTTTTATTGTGTCATGACATTTTTTTTTCTTCTCTAAACATTTATTAGGTGGTGGTCAGCAGTAATTTTGCAATTGTATAATTTTGTCTGAATATGTTTAAGATTTTCTTAATTGTTTATGCCAGCCAAACAGAGCATTTAATTAAAATTTTTTAAAAGACATTAATTGTAACTAATAAAAAAAAAATTTCTTCAAAATTTTTTTCCTGGTTGAGGGGAGTATATATGTGATGAAGATCACATATCTAATTTAATAATCATTTACTTTGGCTTTCTTTAATGTAATCTATCCAAAATTCAAGAATTCTAAATCACTTTTGCTTTCATTTTCTGCCATTTCGGCTTTAAATCTGTATTTTCGCTTTTCCCGTATGCACTATTCTTTTTGTTCTTAATTGTTTCGTCTCTTCAGACCGGTGTGCTAAAAATAGATTATATTGAGTCCGTTTTCAAAATCAACGGCCTTTTTGAGTTTCCTCTTGGCATCCTGCTGGCGTAAGTTATTTAGTTGTTCCCCTGCGACGACTTTAAAATTATTTGTTCGCGATTATGTCATTGTAATTTTATTGGATTAACTGTTAGGGTTGCTCTGGAATTGGCGCTAGTAATCTCAGCCAAGTTATTGTTCTCGCCAATGTGTAATTCTGTGCTGGCGTAATTTTTAAAGCATTCCACCTTAATTTCACTGTCCATATAGGACGTATTTTTATTTTCGCTAAGCCACCACCGCCGTTATAATAATGTTTCAATAGTATATGTTTAATAAAATAGTTTCAGTATTTAACGTCTTTTTATTTTATTGCAACATAAGTGTATTTGAACCTGGATTATCATGTATCACAACGCAGTCTTTAAATTTAAATCAGCCCAACCAAATAAACCTTCTTTACAGGCCCCTCTTCATCGCTGTCCTGAACCGACATTATTCAAACCTCAAACAAAATCAAAATTCAGTTAAAATTATTGAAAAAAAATTATTTCCCCACACGGCACAAAACAAAACCATAAAAGATCAGAGTATTATCTTCATTATTCCTTATTAAAGCTAAACACAGACTCCGAAAATTTAAAAAATGTCACGGCACCATTTTCGTATGCCATGACTTCACGAAGCTTAAGTTAAAATTTGCAAACAATACCTAAATTAAAGTTAAATAAAAATATCAAATAATCCAATATCTTTTCCTAAAACAAATGGCATAGAGGCCGAAATAATCGTATAGTTTAAAAGTTTTAAGCCGCCAAAGACCCAGGTTCTATCTGTGCATTTCGCTGAAAAGAAAAATGGCGCAACGACGCCATTGTAGACACAGTAACGTGACAAAGAAATAATGAAGAAAACACTCTGTTAAACTTTAAAATCTTACATTTATTTTACACTAGCTGCGTGCCCGTTCTTCGTACGGTAGGAAACGAAAATTTTCCTTACATGTGTAATTCGAAATTATTCGTGATGTGGAATTAAAAAAAAAAGAGCAAAATTATTTGAATCTTAATGTAAAGTTTGTGTCATGAGTACTAACCTGATCATTGCAGTATAATGACTCAAAAAACTACGTCAGTGTCATTCACTATCAAAAAAGTGGAAAGCTTAATGGTTTGCAGAGAACTCCTGGCTTTCAAAATGTCTTATTCAGGGGCGTAGCCAGAGGGGGGGATATCGGGATATATCCCCCCCCCGAAATTTTTGGATTAGTGATGAAATTCCGTCTATTTATGCATATATAAGTTCATATACCCCTCGAAAAAATTTCCAGGCTCATATCCCCTCCCCGAAAAAATTTCCTGGCTACGCACCTGGTCTTATTTCTAAATCATACTGTTTTTTAGGCTCAAGTTGTAGCATTAAATACCTAAGACACTACATGAAATGGAGCACCATTTATCTCTTTCCGAACATGTACCATATAAGGAAAGTACTGTAATCATGAAAAAATTCGACTTCGAGATTTTGGTGTATTGACACGTTTTGAGGTCTTCTGAATTCATTTATGCTATTTTTGAGAGATGTTTTTATAATAGCTGCGCACCCTTTCTTCATACGGGAAGAAGGGAATATTTTACTACTAAAATCATATCTGCATGTAACAAAACAGAATTTCATTTTTAAAAAAGTTCAAGTAATCTCCTCTGTTGAAATTACTGCGGGATACGTACATTAATACTATCTATATTCGCTTCTCCCTCTTCACGGCTCCCTTTAAAGAAACAGCTTAGATTATTAGGCCTCAATGGGATCTTTTGATTCTGTGGCGATTCTTTGCAATTTACGCATTAGCATAAATAATAATCATTTCACATAATGGTTACCATTAAGGAAACTCTCCATATATATTTAATTTATACATAATTTTATAAGATGCGCCGTATTTAGCGCCGCAAACCATTTTATCTTACTGTGGGGAGAAAATATCCAAGGGGTGCCATTTTAACTATCCATGTATCTAATATAGCGATATCTTTTATATCCTCCATAGTCCTGTCTCCTGAAAAACATCAAACTGTGTAATCTCGAGGAGCTACTTATTCCCACTTTAATTGTGACAGTGCGTTAGAGTTGCAGTGTTTACAAATTTCACGCATTTTTTTTATTTATGACGTCACTGTTTGACTGCCGTAAAGGATACCCCGGTAATTTGAGGGAGTTAATTTCTATATTTCCCATAATAGTTTTCAAACGGTATCATAAAAACTTTGCGTTATGTAACCTTTATGGAGGAACGTAATTCAACGTTAAAATAAAATTATACTCGCAACCTGCATGCGTATGTCAGGCAACGCCTGCGCTAAATTAAATGCCAAAAATAAAAATAGTAAATAGAAAAAATTTAATATACCGCGCTTTGAAATGAACTTTGTAACTTTTAAAATTAACATTTTCAGCGCCGTGAAAACGTTTCAGTTTTTAAATAAGCACCGGATTAAAATACCACTTCTAATAATAATAATCGTGAATTTCTTAGTTTATTTCTACAGTAAATTTTAATCAAAATAACGTCTCCCTGTGTTGAAAATAGAGCTGGAATAAATGAGTTAAAATTATGGAGTAATTTTTACGTATCTTAAAGCATTTGACGTCATAGATCCTCACTTGCGAATTGAAATTCTGATATCCCATTTAAAAACTCGATTGGTTGAAAAAATCCTTTTTTCTAATCCTTTCTGTGGCAACAACCGAACATAAATTCTCGTTCCGTGATCGCAATGTAATGAATGACGTAAGATCGCGTTGATGCTATTAAATTCTAAACATTAGGGTGCATTAAAATTCGTAAAAAATCATCTAATTTACATAATTTTTTCGTTTTTATTTTAAAAGAGGGAGAAAAGAATGTTTCACGATTTGTCAAAATATCTAAAAGTTATGACGGATAGAATTCAAGATGCGACAGTTTTAAAATTATTTTACGAAAAACAATCGCGAAGCAGATGCTTAGTAAAAAAATTCCTAAAAATCGGTAAATCATGTTACGTATTCAGAACAAACTGTTTTTAAAAGAAAATTTCCTCCTCTATCCGATGATACAAATGCCGTTTTGCTGCGAGCGTAATTTCCGCCGTTATTACGAATTAGGTGAGAAAAAATGCCAAAAATCGCATAAAACATAAAATAAAAAAAATTCTAGGTCGAATTTTGAAAAAATCGCTTCGAGGTGCACAACTACATATTTACATCTTCCCGAGTACCAAATTTGGTGTTTCTAGGTGTAGCCGTTTGTCCGTAACGCTGCCGACAGACACACACACACACAGACACACAGACACCTTCTTTTATAATAAGTAGAGATTAACTCCAAAACAAATTTATGGAAAAACATTTTTCTTTTACAAAATTCAAAACTTAAAATACCCATTATTACAAACATTTTAAAGTTCCCTTGTTGAAGTGCACTTAACTTTATATTTTTTAACAGCCGACAAAAACAAAAAAATATTAAATAGAGAAAGGGAAAGAAAAGAAAAGGGAATGACTTATCGTCTGGGGAAAGAATCTGGGGGCCCCCATCGTTCAGTAGTCTCAGGTCGCCGGTTCCATGCCTCGAGTCAACCACATCATGTCTTGGCTTCTCTCCAAAAAAAAAAAATCACGTTCCGATCTCCGTCCGTAGGTACCAGCTACTCGAAGAGGAAGAGAGAGAGCTCGCTCCCTGACGCTCGCTTTTCCTTTCTCAGCCTTCTCACTTCTGTAGCCATCCGACCATCAAGTTCATTCATGAACTTTAATTTTTTTCATATCTTAGCGCATAAAATTTTAAGTGAAATTTATTTATTTGGTGAAGTTACGTTGCATTAAAAAGAAATTTAATTATTTCATTGGTTAATTGATGTATTTTGAGGCATTTACATTTTTTCTTGCACGTGGTTGTGTTCCTCCGCCGATTTCGATGTCTGTATCGAAACTTGATCCAATCTATCGAATTATGTGAAATGATGCAGGGAAAAGGGTAAAAAGAAAAAAAAAACAGAAAAGGCAGAATAAAAGTTAAAGACGGAGAGAAAATTTTAGCATAAAAACTTTTTAAACCAAAACTTAAAATTTAGCAAACACTTTACAAAGCCAAAATATGATGTTTGTATCAAAAATTTATTTAAGAAAAAAAAATGTCGGCATAAAGAAAAGGAAAAGTCGGCTCGATTTTAAAAAACACATATAAACATTTATAACATTAATTATTTATCAAAAGTTACAATCATACCAATACCACGTATCAAAAAGAAAAAGTTTTGTTCATCCGATCTGGCAACCTGTTTTGACGTTAGCGCGCAAAACGAATCAAAACAAACTGCGAAATCGGAAAGTTTGTGCCGTGAAAGAAATAATAAACAAACCCAAAAGATAAGTAGTACCACTTAAACATTACACAAAATATTACTCTATAATTTGTTTTTACTACTCATAGATCGCTAGAACAAATATTATTTTCAAAACATTTTTCAGATCATAACACAACCATTCGTATTTT
>JAWZYV010000419.1:0-20222 GCA_038373885.1 Cheiracanthium punctorium | reverse complement strand
GAAGAGAAAATGCTTTATTATACAAACACATAATAATCCAGACAAGTTTTGTTATAAACAAGCTTAAAGAAAGAGCATTGTATACAAAGAAAAATATCTATTCAATTAGAAAATTCCTAGCAAATAAAAGTAATTAAAATAATTTATAAACACTAATTACAGTAAAATCTGGATGTATAACAAATGTATAATTTGGAAAATGTAGTTAAAGTGAAATTTTATTGTGACAGAATTTGTAATGCATGACTCTTTAAAAATAGGAATATGTTATTGGATAATATTAAGTATGTGTTTATTATAATAAGGCTATACTGTATTACGAAATTTTTATTTTTCTGTACATTTGTAAAAATCACAAACAGAAATTAATTAAAATGTACTTCAGATAATATTTTCTGTTGTGACATCTGTTTAGCTAGCAGTAATAAGCTTTTTTATTATTTAAAAAAAAAAAAAAAAAAAAAAAAAAAGCAGAGTCAGATTCTTGATCAGAGCATGATAATGAAGAAACGGATCCAAGGAAGTAACCCAGTTAAAAAAAAAAAAAAAAAAAACCAAGCACTGATTTTTAAATAAATTAAAATATTTTAGATACACTGCTGGCCATCGTAAATGCAACACCCTGAAGGAAGCATGCAAATAATATGAAATTTACAACATGCATTAGCTGAGGTGAGATATGCAAATGATAAGAATTTCAGCGCAAACGCACATCAAGCGCGCCTGTGGCGCCACCTCAAAGCGCTATTTAAGGCTTGGAGATTTCGACGGTTTCAAGTACAGCAATTGTGTTTTTCTTGCTTTTTTTTCAAAAAAACGATAAATTATGCCTCGTAGGAAACAACGATCATCTTTTGATCAAGTATCCGAGTTTGACAGAGGAAGGATAGTGGCATACCGAGATTGTGGGTTATCTTTCAGGGAAATCGGTCGTCGTATTGGACGAAACCAAACAACTGTGATGCGGATATGTGATCGTTGGGTGCAGGAGGGTACGACGGACAGACGTGATCGACCTCAGTGCACCACGTCACGTGATGACAGGCAGATTGTACGCATGGCAGTGACGGACCGCTCAGTCACATCACGAACCATATCACAGCAGATTCAGTCTGTAACGCATCATCCAGTGTCTGCGCGTACCATTCGACGTCGTTTACAGCAGAATGGTCTGTCCGCAAGACGTCCGTTGCTTTGTCTACCTCTGACGCGGAACCATAGACGTCTCCGCCGCCAATGGTGCGATGAAAGAAGGATGTGGACGACAGAATGGAATGAAATTCTCTTTACTGACGAGTCACGCTTCTGTATGCAACACCACGACGGTCGGATTCGAGTCTGGAGACACCGTGGAGAGAGGATGCTGAACAGCTGCATTATGCACCGTCACACTGGTCCTGCACCGGGTATTATGGTATGGGGCGGTATCGGATATCTCTCTCGCACTCCTCTAGTACGCATTGCCGGTACTTTAACCAGCCAGCGCTACATCTCCGAGGTGTTGGAGCCAGTTGTCCTTTCTTACCTTCAGGGCTTGCCAACAGCCATATTTCAGCAGGATAATGCACGGCCACACGTGGCACGCATTGTCCAAGGGTTCTTCGTCAATCACCAGATTGAATTGCTTCCCTGGCCGGCGCGCTCTCCGGATCTTTCGCCGATAGAAAACATGTGGTCCATGGTTGCTCAACGACTGACCCAGAGTTCATCCCCAGCTGTCACACCAGATCAACTTTGGCAACGTGTGGAAGCTGCTTGGTCTGCTGTACCCCAAGAACACATTCAAAGTCTCTTTGAATCAATGCCGAGGCGTGTGGCAGCTGTGATCTCCAACAACGGCGGCTACTCTGGGTACTGATTTTGGCAGGAACCACGCTTCATAGAATGCTGTAAATTTAATCATTTATTACTTGGTCAACATGTTATCTACACAATAAATTTTGTTGTGATATCTCTTGTTTTTCTTGGTGTTGCAATTTGGGTGGCCAGCAGTGTACTTTACAGGAAGACTTTTTTTTCTGTATCATAGTAGTATTTTTGTTTTATTAGATGCAATAGAAATTTTTCTTAAGCTTTAATTTCAATGCATTTTTGTCATAAAGAAAAAATAATATATATATATTTCATTCTATTTTAACCTACATATGTTTTTTAATTTAATTATCATAATGACTGACAATCTGTTGGAAAAAGTATCTGAACATTTAAAAGCCTTATGACATTTTGTTTTATTAAGAAATAAGATTAAAATAAGAATCCAGAATGATAGCAACTCTGTTATGATTTCTGTGTTGGTATTATGTTTGTTATAAATGTGGGTTTAAAATAGAAAGCAAATAGAGTAATTGCTATGACTCATTAATTGTTGATGCAAGGATAAATGACTATTTGGAAAAAAGTTACTATTACTGCCAGCATTTAATCTAAAATCTGAAATTTTAATAAAAATCTAAAATTATTTTAATGATCTCTTAAATTTTGTGGAAGTACACAATTTGTGAAAAGGGGTATTAAATTTGGTTTTTGTACATTCCAGTACTCATTATCATAGTCAATGATTTGATTGTGCATGTCAATATCAGTGCAAGTTACAAAATAGCATTTATTTTTTTTCCAAATATCCATCTGTCCTTGTATTTGATCATAATAAATGTGATTTCGCTTTAAATTTAAATTGCAAACCAAGAAAAAATTTTGTGTAGGTATATCTTTAATTTTATGACCTTTGCCTCTCCCAGACAGCACAGCAAACTTGCAGCAAGCTTGATTTATCAAGTCAATAAGCTTGAAAATTCCAGTCGTGTAAGCTTGATGCAAGCTTGAATCAAGTGTTCTAGTTTACACTTGCCCAGCTTGCATTAAGCTTGACATATCAAGCTTGACATTTCAAGCTTAAAAAATTTTCCAAAATTTTTTTTTCTAAGTACAAGGGGCGCCCGCTGTCGAACGCGCCCCACATACTTTATTTTTCCGCGCATTTTCCCCCTCTATGCTGTAATTTTAAGTTATTTTAATCTGTTTCCATCGAGTGTCCGTGGCTAGAATAGAACCCGGGACCTTTCGATTCGTAGCCGAGTGCGTTATCCATTCAGCCACCGGAGCCTTGTGCAGCTATGACTAAAGTTTGAAGTGAATTATTAAGCGGTTTTCTGGCCAGATTGATAAGAGGGCGATATGTTTTTTGTTTTTTTTTTCATGGGATGCATCAAAATTAAAATAATTTTATGTGTGATTTAGAGACTCTACTAATAGGGAAATAAACATAATATAAACTTAAGAGCAACACATGTTTTAAAACTTTCGCAACACTCATGAGCAATATTGCCGCTGGCCAAAATCGAGACAAACGACTGATTTTGAAATCAATTTCGTAGTATAATTGTATTTTATTTTGAAGAATTTCCATATTTGGAAATATAGAATGGGTTTACTTACTTAACAGAAATTTTGTGTTAAGTAATCTGAAATCAAAGAAACAGATAGTTAAACGTTACTTCGAAATGCTATATCACAGTTGCTAACATAACATGTATGGAATACAAACACTTTAGTCATTTTTGTAAATATTTCTTATAATAACAAATAATTGAAAAATTTTGCTATTTTTTAACGCTAAAAATTCTCTTTACAAATGTGGTTAGTTATTTTCCTACATATTGGTATGCTATATCGATATAGAGCATTTCGAAGAATTAAAAATAAGTTTAATTTAATTTATACAAATGTAAATTTGAATTATTTTCATTGTTCATACTTTATAATTAAAAAAATTATTTAACTTCTGAATTTTTTTTTATCCTTTGTAATTTTATTTTAAAACTACAAAAGTGTAAGATTAAGATTTTTGGGCCCTAAAATCTCTAGGCCCTGGACAGTTGCCCCGTTTGCCTTGCCGGTAATATGGCACTGGTAATAAAATAAACACATCTTTTACGAACTTCAGCAAATTTGAGGACGCTAGACAATGTCCATTCTCTTTCACAGGTGGCGCCATCAACGCTCCTTTAAAAAGGAAAAATCAGACGAGTAGCAATTGCCAAGCTTAAATCAAGCTGTATTTAAGCTTGACAATTCAACTTGACTCCTGCAAGCTTGCTGCCAGCTTAGAAATGAGTTGAACTGTCAAGCTTGCATTAATGCGTCAAATTCAAAGAAATGTCAAGCTTGATTTAAGCTTATGTGCTGTCTGGGAGCAGGGCATTTAATTTCTACCACTGCAGAGTCGCAGCAATCACAAATCACTATACCATCTGGTGTACTCCCAAGAAACCCATATTCTTAATCTATCATGAAGCCTGCTTCTAATAATTGTGCATTAACATGCTGCTCCAGCAAAAAATTTTAGATTTTTCTTTTGCATTTGCTCTTCTTTCTGGCCATATTTCATAGCATCATTGCAGAATGTTTGGCTTTTTTTTGCATTATCAAATCAACTAAAGCTTTGTGGCCAGTTCGACAGACATCTCAAAACTCTGCCGAACAAGGAAGCAGTGATTCTTCCTTTCCGGTAAAGAAACCAATTTGTATTATTTCCTTGCTGGCATGTTACACATTCTACATTTTTAATATAACTTTCAGAAAAAGAACTGTTTCTCATCAAAGATTTTCTTTTTCTGTCAATGTGCTTGGCAGTTTTCAATACATTTCACTGTAGTGCTCAGTGAGTGTTTTTACATTCTCCTTGGTGAGCTCCTCTGTTTCATTGCTTGTACTTGTATCTTCATCAGACAGCATAGTAAGTATAGGTGCATCAGACAGATTTTCCTTTAAAAAAATTACAAGGATATAATCATTTTTAAATGTCATAAGGGTAGATACATAAGGTTAAAATAGAAATAGATCTCTTACATTTAGTTTTCCTTGTAGCAGAATAGAGCACCTAGAGCCACGTTCGTATAAGCGAACGTTCGGATATGTGACATCAAAATGACGTTTTTTGCATCCTGCTAACGTATGTCGGTATTCTGCAAGATACGGTGGAGCTTTAGGGGCAGATACTCCCTACCGAATGTTTCCATTAGCGTACGTTTCGAAATACGTCACAAATCCGAACACTGGCGTAGCCAGGATTTTGTTTCGGGAGGGGCACAGTTGAGTTTTGTCAACTGAATAATTATTTAATTAATATACTAATTATTAATTGCAATTAAAAATATTTAATTATTAATTAATCTTAAATTTAAAAACAAGATTATAATTATTAATTACAATTAAAAATAATGTTCTAATTATTAATTATAATTAAAAATAAATTCTAATTATTAATTCTAAAAATTATTTAATTAGCAATTTCACAAAAATATCCTTAAATATATGTTTAAAGATGTTCTGTAAAAATTATCTCTGTATATAGATGCTTATGTACCGTTTTAGTCTGGCGAGTATTTCAACCAGATAAGATTTTTTTTTTATCCAGGCCCATATCTGCTAGTACAATAATATTATATTCTACAATAAATATATCCAAAGAAAGATGCTGAAAGGAAAACTAAATGAATGCTTTTTAAATCTCAATAAACGGCCATAGTAAAAAATATTTCTATGTAAAATTTTCTTGCTCTAAACAGGAAATACTTCAGTCTATCCCGGATTTTCAATCAGCTCATATGTAGGTGCATACAACTAATACATACAGGTTGATTCAAAATTAGAGTGACAAATTTTAAAAGCGTATAATTATTTATGGTAAATTTTAATAGCTTTACCAGCAGTTTTGTTTTAAAAATTAAGCGCTTAGTTACCAATAGAACTATTTTTATTAGTGGAAGTAAAGCATGGCTCCGAAATTAGATCCTCAAACCCGAAACAAATTTTAAAGCTTTTGAAGGACAACATCGTAGACATGATTGAAGGTAGACATGGTTGCTTAAATTCTGTTATAAATAAAGCATTTAAAAATCAGAAAATGCATTTTTTCTAATGGATAACTATCTAAACTTCGAAAAGAAATAAAATTTGGCTGGCAATCAAAAGCTCCAGGGGGAAAGTGTGGACGAAAGGAAGTCCTTGTTGAAAGAGAAGAAAAGATGCTGAAAAGACTTATTGTTGTAGAAAATCCTCTGCCTCAAAGAACTTTAGAAAAGAAACTACAGGTATCGCAATCGACAATTTGCCGTCAGATAAAGGAAATTGGCTATAAAAGTTGAAGAAGCTAGTCTGTCATCAAATAAATATCTGCAAAGACTGTAGAAAAGCGAAGAAAAGGTTCTTGGCCTCTGTATTTAATGTTACGCAAAGGTAGATACAAAACATGGATAGCTTCGGATGAAGCATTGTTTCATCTGTCATCCACAACTTGCAAAACGAAGATACAATATATTTCATGCGAATAGCGTCGCAAAGACGCAGCTGTTTTGCAAATGGCAAGTTGGCCGTCAGGTGTTATGGTATGGATGGTAATGTCTTCTAAGGGCTTAACAAAACCATTTTTTTGTAGAACCAAACACTAAAATTGATGCTAAATACTGTCAGAATAAAGTTTTGAAGCAAAGAAAGTAAATGTCTTCAATCTCAAGGGAATTTGGTTTTTCACGAAGATTCTGCACCAAGTCCTACAGCAAAATCAACTATAAAATGGCTGAAAGATAAAAAAAAAATATTTTTTTTTCCTCCTGAGAAATGGCTACTATCATCCGCTGACTGTGGTCCTTGAGATTATTTTTTATCTGGTTAATTAAAAAACAATTAAATAGACGTAAAATAAGAACACTTCAAGGGCTTAAAAAAGCAATCAAAGAAGAAGTTGGGAAAATGACCTCAAAAATTTTTGAAAAAGCTCTTTAGGCTTAGCCTAAACGTTTATGTAAAGTGTATTATACTAAAGGAAACCACATTGAAAATTTCGTGTAAATAACTAATTCAATAAAATTTTATGATGCTCTGAAATTGATCACATTATTTTTGAATTAACCTGTATTTTATAATGAAAAACACGCAACACAAACCTATTATTATTTTTTAAATTAACAGCCACACATCACCGACGCTAATTAAAAGAAACCTTTAGTTATAATGCACAGGCTGTACTAACTCGGTTTCTTATTGCAATTAATAAGTCAAAATGTATAATTTTATTCAGTAACACATAATTCCCTCAGAAAATCTTAGGACTAGATATTTTTATTTATCTTCTCATTTTTTCAAGACGCTTGTTTTTAATACAATATTGCTCACAAACTTAAAATATTCTAAATAAATCAGGCACAATGTTAAATTAAGAAAGATATAGCTTGAAGAAAATCTTTCAAAACTCTGCCCTTCTGTATAAGGTTGATGAAAGGATTAAAATATTATGTACAATGTAGTATGTGTATCTGAAATTCTTCCAGATTTTATTTGCGCACTCGGCTGGAAGAATTTCAGTTTTAAAAAAAAAATCTATTCAATCAATTCTGCCATATAGAGGAAAATGATAAGTGCAAATGCGCATATAGACTCCTGTTCGCATAATTTTGTTGCTGAAAATGACATCCAACATTGTTGTTTCGCCCCTAGTGGTGAAATGTTTTGGATGAATGCGTATTGGAAAATCTAAGGTATCTACTTCAGTTATGAAATCGGATCCTGGATCGGAATTTAATTCTATGTTAAAATCGCCTATACCAGGCGCGCACACAGGATTTTTGGCTGGAGGGGGTCCAACTTTTAGAGTTTGGGGGGGGGGGGTCCAACTTTTAGGGATGTTCCAGATTGACAAAAATCAGTGATGAAAGAGCTCCTTTTCATTAGATGGAATTCATCAAAACTCGTCCAATCCCTAAGAATACACTACATAGTACAATAGGAAGCAAAGTAATAGTTGTACAGTTTTGAGAACAAGATGGTGTTTTATGTTCGCTTTCAGTTCGTTTTTGAAAAGTTGAGGAAAACGAGAAAAAAAATTCTTTTTTTATTTAGTAGAACTGAAACTATTGCTGCCTTTTTTGGAATTATTTTATTTACTATAATAGATATAGGATAATAATCAATTGAAAAAAAAGTATCAAAGCCGATGGGGGGGGGGAGGTCCGGACCCCCTGGACCCCCCTTGTGTGCGCCACTGTCCTATACTAAAACAGTTTTACAATCATCCTCCTTCAGTAACGTTTCGAATGTAGCGTCTAATTTATCTTCATAAGAAATTCGAGGACTAGCGTATGTAACTGCAAATCTCACTTTATCTTGAATATACGCAATGATCCTTTGAACACCATTGATTTGGCTCGTGTAGGCACAGGGAAAAGTGTTTCATATTCTTTTTATAAAGTGATTTTTATATAGTCTATAAAAATTATAACTTCAGATGGCTTTCTGGAACCACTGTCTATCCATTCGACCAAAGTGAATCCTGGTATTTGAAAATCATCTGAAGGGATAGTCCATGTTTCCGTTAGCAATATCAAATCACTCTGCAGAAAACATGAATCAAACGGAAAAGTGACCACGGCGCGCCGCGTAGACAAAAATCCCGTACTTGAAAGAAATAGCACCCGAGTGCTAAAAAAGAAAAAAAGAATCAGGAAAGAAAGGTATTAAGATCCGATTTTTCAGATTAATTTCAAAGCAAAACTGCTGGTCTCATTGGTTGCGGTTTAAAATTACAAAGGAAAGCACTTAAGAATATTTTTAAAAATTTTTAACTGTTGAATAGTAAAAATATTATGAAGAAAACATTAATGAGAGTAATTTTTATTTAAAAAGTACAGACTTAGTGGACTCTTGGTAGACCTTATTTAGTCATGAGCCGGATATCTGGAAGAGAAGTCGGATATCCGTTTATTGTGATTCGGATATCCGATGATATTTCGAATATTGATAAATCAGCCGGATATCATATGCGTCCCTAGATATTTCAAATATTCATTTATTCTTTACCAGAGTATATAAAATAGTATTATAAAGTTTTATAAAATTTTAGAACAGAAAAACAAATTACAGATTTACCCTCTTGTCAGTTGAAAGGGTGGGTATAAAGGAAACATTTCTTAAATTACATATTAATGAAAATATGATAATACAAATTTTTCAACATACCTAGGAAGATATTATGTCATATGTATTATGTCATCGTTTATATTATCATTTAAAAACACACAATGAAATATTGAGTATTTACTTCAGCTTCTTTTCCTGATGTGCTTACTGAAAATATCTGTTGATTTATGGCTTTTTTCCCCGCTTCTTGTAGATTTGAGTCTTCATTGTTAGCAGGCAAACTATGTATAATTTTGGGAATTTTAGTAAAAAAATTCTCCTACTCAACGGGCGCTTTCTTGAGGCCACAATCTCTACCAACTCGACAGAGCAACACACTAGTAAAAAACACGAAAGTCTGGATCCTGGGAATTGTGGGGAAAGGTCCAGCTTGTGCCCCTCCTTGAAATTTTATCGTTAGTAGAAAGTAACATTTTAGTACACACCATAGTTTAAAAATACCACAGGTGGTCACGAAAACGATACATACTTCACAGGGTACAACGGAAACGAGGGGGAAATTTTTACTATCCCGGGTGTGGGATATTGCTCAGATGTGTATTTTTCTGGTGTGTAGGCGTGTCGAAAGTCACCTCGGGGTAGTGATTAAAGGCACCTTTTTATTGACTTGTTTGTTTGTTTTTCCGTTGTCAACGTGGATGGATCTAAAAAACGTTTATCGGAAAGATTAGAAAAATATCACACAACAAGGATTCTGAGACGATCAATTTTTACAAATTGCAATATACATATATATCAACTGAAAAAATTTCGGGGGGGGCACGGGCCCGGTGGGCCCTCCCCTGGCTACGCCAGTGAATCCGAACGTTCGCTTTAACGAACGTGGCAGAATAGACCTCCTGGTCTTAGCCACTTCAATCGCTCTGTTTGAATGGGTGAAGGGTGTTTAAATGGTATAAGGTGACCAGATTTTTGTAGTCAGAATCGGGGACATGTCCCGATTCTGACAACAAAACTGGGGACATTTGTAATTAATGCAATAATTAACAGTAATTTAATTGAAAAACAATGCAATAATTAAAAATTGTCCCCAGTTCCATTTTTACATTCTGGGGACAATTTGAAAAACGTCCTGAAAATGGGGACTGTCCCCGGAAAATGAGGACGTTTGGTCACCTTAAAATAGTACGGCGCAGAGAGAGGGAAAATTTCTTAAGTTATTTTACTGATTCAAGATTCGAATCATCGAAGTAGCGAGTGAGTTGAGATTCGAATCAGTAAAATGAGTCGCTAAACCGCCCATCTCACGTGCGGATAGGGGCAGATGGAATCCCAATACAAGAACTTAGACTTTTCTACCTTCCAGTTTGACAGGGGAAAATATGAGCGCACGCAGGGAGAAATGTATTAGAAGATGGGTTCGTAAGGAAAAGGACTTCCAGGTTTTTAAGCAAGCGCGTTACATGGCTATTTATTAATCCTGCTATCTATTCTCGTTTTTTCTTTTTGTAATTGAAATGAACAATTGCTATTACAAATGTATTGATTATATATTATGTGTGTATACTTAGACCTTTTTAAGCATGGGCAATTAATTGTGCAGTCTGTTCTCGTTTTTTTTTTTTTTTTGAAGGGGGGAAGGGTAATTTATATTAATAATTGTTACAAATATATTTATTATATATTTATAATAAATACATATATATGTGTGCATATATGTATTTACTCACATATAAAGTAATGTATTGTCCATAAAGTAATGTATTTATATCAGTGGCGTAGCTACAGAGGGGGTTAACCCCCCCCCCGATAAGGAATTTTTTTGTCATACAAAACATATTTTCTTCACACTCGCACAACACACACACACACACATATATATACACATATACATGAATCGTTGTAGTCGTAACCCCCCCCCCCTCTATGAAAAATTTCTCCCTACGCCACTGGAATGAATACTTTTTAATTTACTATATACAATAACTTAGACTTAATAATGATTAGTGGTCAGAATAATTTTAACTAATATTGCAATGGCCACTATATTAAAAAGGATGTCAATAAATAAAAAGAAATAAATGAGATTACAAACGACTTCCTAAAAAAAGTTCATACATTTTTTTCATTTTTAAAATAAGGGTTACGCTTTTCAACATACGTCTCTAACCAGTCTCTTAAAAGAAGTTAGTGTATCCTTCCCCTTCTGTGTCAATCGTTGTATTGCATTTGGGCAATCGGGAAACAACGACGATCAGGGTTGAGAAATTCAAAATACTATTACCATAATCTTAGAAAACTTGACGCCAGAATTATTTAACCCATTTATGCCTAGCGTCCCTTTTTTGGGACGGCATTATCGCTATCATTCGAAAACGTTATTTATTTTTCCTAGCCTTTCTTCGCGAGTATTGAACCTCAATTCCACAAAATATTTTAATATGGCAAGTAGGATGTTGACATTTCAATTTTTATACATAACGATTTTAAATGAAATCATTCCTTGTTCAAAAAGTTGACATCAGAAATTTATCAATTACTTCTGGTGTTAGCAAAAATCGAAGAAAGTCGCAAAAATATCCAGGCACGAATGGGTTAAACTACCGTTGTAATTTCATATATTGAGTCTTTCACACAGCATCAAGATATTGAGTTTTTGGTACTGCTGAGACGCAACGTGTGCGTTTGGGCCATCGGGGAGCAACGACGATCAGGGATGGAGAATCGCAGCCACCATTTCTATTTGATAAGAGGTAGCAGTAGAAACAAAGGCAATAAATTATATTTTCATTCCGCCATTAGAGTGTAATCTGTGAGAGCTATTTTGTTTGCTCCTGTTAAAGTGCTTTAAATACTACACTCGCTACATTCCTGGCAGACTATATTTTTACGAACGCCATTTACTGCACAAACTCCAAAAACTAGTTATTGCTCGTGAATTTTTTCGTAAACAAGATGGTTGCCTAACCTTGCTTGCGTTAACAAGATTCAGCAGTATAGGCACCCTATAAAAAATACTGGTCCTAGGATACAGGCACGTATCCAAAAAAAAAAAAAAAAAACACTTCGGGGGAGGGGGATCCGAAAATTTCGGGGGGGAGGGTCCAAACAGTATAAACGGCAGAATTTCACACAAAAATACTATATCATTAAAAATTCCAATTTTCGAGGGGGTTTGGACCCCCTTAATCTGCCCCCTAAATACGTCCTTGCTAGGATACGCCCAAATATTTTCTGTCTTATGACTGGTTGCATTAAACAATTTATTTATAATGAAGCGGGTGCTGCAGACAGGTGAATGAGAGGGACTGTTGCACATGATCCCGTGGACATCGAAAGTCTGTGCTTAGTAAATTGAATAATTTCGAGTTTTATAAAACGAAAAATAAATAAATAAAAATAAACCAACTTTAATTCTAGTAAAAAGTAAATTTCCTTCTACCTCAAAATAAGTCTTCCAAATAAAAGTAAAATCACACCGAAGTACTGAGCGAAATATACCTTCATCCATGGGCGCCGGCAGAATATTTCCCAGGGGGGGCGAAGACTACTTCAACGCATGGTTACCTTGTTGGAAAGAGCCTAAAGGCAAGGGAAAACACTGCATACAAAAATCCAGGGGGGCATTGCCCCCCCCTTGCCCTATGCTGCCGGCGCCCATGCCTTCATCTCAGATGTTGGAACTATCTTATCTTATTTACCTATCCTATTGTATCTTATTATTATCGTATATGTTCTTCTTATCGAACTAAAACGTCAATGGTTACGATTCCCCTTCCCTGATCGTCGTTGCTCCCCGACACCCCAAACGCACACGTTGGGTCTCAGCTGTACCAAAGACCTAATTATGTTAATTATGTTGATGCTGCATGAAAGACTTAATACATGCAATTACAACAGTAGTTTAAATAATTCTGGCGTCAAGTTCTCTTAAGATTATGATAATATTCTGAATTCCTCAACCCTGATAGTCGTTGCTTCCCGATTGCCCAAATGCAACGATTGACACAGGAGGAGAAAAGTACACTAACTTTAAGAGACTCGTTAGAGACGTATGTTGAAAAGCGTAACCATTATTTTAAAAATGAAACAAAAAATGTATGAACTTTTTTAGGAAGTGTTTTGTAATCTGATTTATTTATTTTTATTTATTGACATCCTTTTTAATAAAGTTAGTGGCCATTGCAATATTAGTTAAAATAATTGTGACCTCAAGTCATTATTAAGTATTGTACTTATTATTAAGTATAAGTAAGTAACGAATTATTTATATATTCCAGTGGCGTAGACACTGGAATATATAAATATACACACAATTTTTCTGGGGGGGAATATACACACAATTTTTCTGGGGGGGGGGGGAGTGGTTACGACTACTGCAATTCGTGTATCGTAATGAGCTGTATACATATGTTGTGTATACGTGAAGAAAATGCATTTTGTATGACAAAAAATTCGTCATGGGGGGTTATAACCCCTCTACATAGTAGCCATGCCACTGATATTTTCCTATATATAAGTAATAAATGCATTACTTTATAGTAACAATCGTTCAGACACATATATATATGTATTTATAAATATATAATAAATCCATATGTAACTATTATTAATTTCTCCTCGGAGCAATCGATACGACAGCCTCCTGGTTAAGGGTCACAATTAACAAAAATCTCAAATCAAATAAAATTATTAATTTTAATTACCAAAAGAGAAGAAAAAAAAAGAGAGAACAAACTGCACAATTAATTGGCCATGTAACCGATGCTTAAAAACTTCTAAGTGTACATACATAATATATAATAAATACATTTGTGGCAATTTTTTATTTCAACTACCAAAAGAAAAAAAAAAACGGGGAAAAAAAGAAAGAGAGCAGACCGCACGATTAATAAATTAGCGCGGTCCTTGCTTAAAAACGTCGAAGTACCTTTCCCCACGATTCCATCTTCTAATGCATTTCTCCCTGCGCGCGCGCGCGTTTTCCCCTATCAAACTTGTGGGTAGTTAAACTCTAGTTTGAATGACTCGAAAATTCTCGATTCATATTTAATGGCGTCTACTTGTGAAATCAGTAACTCGTATGGGATTGGAAACCGTTTAATTTTAATCTGTGTACTATTGAACGCACTTAGCTTTAATCTCCGTTGAAAATTTACGTTTTGTAATGTCTTAGTGAGTATTTTTGATGAAGAAATTGAGTTAGCCCTAATGACGTAATTAAAAACTAAATGCAGATGTCTATAACGTAATGTGATTATATTCGCTACATTTTACGGTAAGTTGTCTAGTTTTTGCTTTTTTGTCTGTCAATACAGCTGTATAAATGATGATAACTCCGATTTTTATTAAATAAACGCAAATTTATGAATAAATTGCGGTTGCAAATTTATATTTTTCAATTTTATGAAATAAAATGTAGTATGATTTTAAAGACAGTGAGAAAGTTGCCCGTGTACCCCTGGGTCGTTTAAAAATTTTTATTTGCAATAATCCCAGTGGCAGAAAGTTTTGTAGCTGTCTGCGACAAACCTTCAAAGTTTCATAATCAGTCTGCAAAATTTTGCGTGTAATTTTAGAGGATAATTCATACATTAAACCAACAATTTTTAACCACTGCTGTTAAATAGTGTTGACTCTAGAGAAAAAAAAAAAAAAAAAAGCCTGTTTTCAAAAAGGGTACTTGAGTTCCATGATAAAGTATAGTTAGATAGTATATTACAGAAAACTGGTTCGAAATAATCTGAAAAGGGCTAGGGCTTATCCACAAAACTTGTAGGGTTGTAATGTGTGTTTTGACTTACAGTGCATAGTTAGTTCCCACCCCCTTTTTTTTTCCCTTTTTCAGAGTCATACAAATTTTGTATTGCATCCAACTGTTGGATGTACAGCACTATTTAAAATCAAGTTACTGAAATGTATTTGTTCTTCCTCTTACACACACTCTTCTAATTTGATGCTTGCTCATTCATGAAATGTGAATATAAGTTTTTAAAAAAGCACTATTCTTTTATTCTGAAAATATATCAATAAAAATTATTATTATAAATAAGATATGTAAGATATAATGTTAAAAATATTTAAATAATTTTAATTTTTTTGTGGCATGCTAAGTCCCTTTAAGGAAATAGTTTACCATTTCAGCATTTTTTAAAACTATAGTACAAATGATGAACTGGATGCCTTTCAATGTTCAACTAATAGTACATTTTGAAAAAAATAAATCTCTTTAAACTGCACATTTAGGTAAAATTATTTAAAAAGTTTAAAAAACTGATTTTAAAAAAATCTACTACTTAAAAATATAAATTTTGTCCAATTAAAAAAAAAAATAAAAGATTTTCAAATATATATTACACAAGGCTGTGCATGGATTTTCAGATACATCTAATATAGTTTTTCTACTAATATACGATAGTGTAAAACAATAAAATGTAACATATCTTCATATGATTTCTGTAAAATACAAAAGAAAAAAAAAACTGAAGGCTAATTCCATGCACAGATTTATCAGATAAGAACAGTAATAAAGAACATGTACAAAAAAAAAAAATTAAATCTTTCTCTCAAATACCCCTCCCCCCCCCCCCCCAACAAAAAAAAAGGACTATATTCCGTATACGGTGCCTTGTTTACATGTCAATGTTTTGTTTACAAATCATTGGCGAACAATCTGACGCGAGAGTGAGCGATGCACCGCCAACTGCCGGTGGTAGTTGTGACTGGCAACCATAAAGAATACGTGTTTCGTCAGGTTTGGGAATTTGAAATTGTTTGCGTTATTGATGGAAGGGAATGAAATGTGTTATGTTAATATAAGAAAAGAATTTGTGGGTGTTTGTTAGAAATATAGTACGTTATAAGCCGGTGGGTGTTGGGGACATTTCTGAGCGGTTATTTACCAAAAAAATAGAGGTAAGTGTTCTTTTTTAACGAATCTTTCGATGTTTAAGGTTTTTAATGTGAATTTTAAATTGATATTTGAAGTGTTTATGTTTTCGTAAGTGCTATTTACGTGCTATTCTAATCATACTGACTTTATAAGAGGTGTACAACTAGGTTGTTTAATCCGCCGATGTTTTTTTGAGTTGAAAACGGGCCAGTGTTTGCCCAGTTTACATTAGCTGTACAACTAGGTTGCTTAGTTCACTGTTGTTGTTTTTTTTTAGTTAAAAACGGTCCATGGTTGCGTAGTTTACATAGCTGTACAACTAGGTTGCTGAATCCACTGAGGTTTTTTTAGTTAAAAACGGGCCACTGGTTGCCTAGTTTAGATAGCTGTACAGCTAGGTTGCTGAATCCACTGAGGTTTTTTTAGTTAAAAACGGGCCACTGGTTGCCTAGTTTAGATAGCTGTACAGCTAGGTTGCTGAATCCACTGAGGTTTTTTTAGTTAAAAACGGGCCACTGGTTGCCTAGTTTAGATAGCTGTACAACTAGGTTGCTGAATCCACTGGGGTTTTTTTAGTTAAAAACGGACCACTGGTTGCCTAGAATGACTAGTAAACATGGCGACAGTCGCTGGAGCTTGGCGGTCGCCAAGCTCCAGCGACTGTCGCCATGTTTACATGGGGTGGGCACCGGCTTGTATGATTTTACCAAAAAAAAAAGCCTTAGCATGTTTAAAACATGTAATTAAAGAAAATATGAACATGCAGAAAAAGCCATCTAAAGAGTTTGCCTATGAAATTGCGCTGTGTATGAAAAAAAGTTGCAGTATCTCGTGATATTATTGGTATATGATTAAAAATAAGGTGTCAAAATTTTTATAATTTAGCAAGCAGAAAGAAAATTGATTCTTTGACCTTTGGTGTAAACTGTTCCCTTAAAAGCAATAAATCTTCTTTCTTAAACTTCAATTTCGTAATGTTAAAAAAAAAAAAATTTTTTTTTAATCGTATGAATTACAAATTTTATTTTAAGCAGCAAGTTTTGCAACTGGCTGATTAAAATAAATAACATTCTGTTACAGAAAGTATTTAAACAATTTCATAAGGAAAAAACTTCCGGAATTATTTATAAAAAAAATTGTTTTTTTTTAAGTTTTTGAGAGCAAAATAAGCTTAAATTCATAATAGTTTATTCTAAGAATAACCTAACTGTTAGACTATGACAATTATTTGTTTTCTGAAGACTTACTTTTCCAGAATTACTTTACCTTTGCTTTAATTTTTTTCTTCATTTAGTAAAATGTTGAAATTTTTCAAAATTTCAGAAGATGTATATGATTTGTAAATTTAGAATACCATATCTTATCAATAGTCAGAATTACCTAATTCTGAAATTACTCCACTTTTTTATAAGCAAAAGAGTGGCATAATAAGAGGGGAGAGGGGGGTGGCGGTCCGCGACGGTGGCAAGATAAAAACAAAGATAAACGACCGGAGAATACTGACACTTAAGGCGAGTGCAGACTCGCGTGCGATTGCCGTACGCTGCACGATATGAGGGGAGTTTTTTAAATGTCAATTTGCACGTGCACGCTTTGTAAAAGGGGGGAAACAGTGCAGGGTCGAAAAATTTATAGGCTTTTAATGACCCGTCGTGATTCGCCAACAAATTTTAACCCGTGAAACCACAAAACCACGCCAAACATACAATGGGGACACTTTTCTCCGCAATCCGTCTTGAAGATACGGAAAAATACATTGAGTACCCATTCTAGCTTACGGAAAGCACTGAAGTCTGCTCTGGCCTTTAGTAGAATGTGGCAGAAAACGAAAGGACTGCACCGGGCGCAAATAACCCCAGCTACACCTATGCTTAATTTTGGCAAAACATAATACATTTCAAGTGCTGTATTTGCATGATGTCTCAAATCGCTCAATTTTCAGATCAATTTCTGGAAGTCCCGCTTAATTTCAGAATCGCAAAACGTAGTTTTGCTAAGACACTTTTTATATCATTCGTAGTTATTTATGGTTAGTAAATATCTGTAATAATTATGAATAATGCGTAATAAGAAAGTCGGTTAAATAGAGTAAATCGTTCAGGGGGGGGGGGAAGCTTGCAAGTGTGCAAAACAATTAAAACAGAGAAGAGGAATAACTAAACAACTGGCGACGAACTCTCGAATAATAATCGTTAATAATTCGTAACTACGTATTTATCAAACGTAACTACCGATATTTGAGGAAATTAAATTCTTAGATAACTTAAAACAATTTTGTATTTTTCAACTATATTTTCCTCCCTCAATTCCTAAGTGAAATGCGCACGTATAGTTCTGTCGATCGAGTTCTCACTTGAGTCAGCAAAATACAAAACATTGCAGTAGGGGCACTTTCAGGGTAATCAGCTCGTGCAAATGAAAACATAAGATGAAAAAAGCAATAAGAATAATATTTCAATCTGAAAAAAAAAAAAAAAAAAAAGAACATTTGTAAAAGGCATTTTAATGAGTAATATCTGTGAGAAAGTTCCGATTTAGAAGGTAATTTTGTAGAAGGGCTGTTTTCAATCAGTCATTCATATTTTTAGATGGGGTTATTGTATTGAATCGTATTTATCTGAAGGGGCCATTTTAAATAAATGCATTTTTGGGATGGGCCGCAAAACGAATCCAAAATGGTGCAGGGGAAATAAAATATGACGATCGTTGGCAAATAATAAAAATGGGGGACTATATTCCGTATACGGTGCCTTGTTTACATGTCAATGGTTTGTTTACAAATCATTGTACAACATTGGCGAACAATCTGACGCGAGAGTGAGCGATGCACCGCCAACTGCCGGTGGTAGTTGTGACTGGCAACCATAAAGAATACGTGTTTCGTCAGGTTTGGGAATTTGAAATTGTTTGCGTTATTGATGGAAGGGAATGAAATGTGTTATGTTAATATAAGAAAAGAATTTGTGGGTGTTTGTTAGAAATATAGTACGTTATAAGCCGGTGGGTGTTGGGGACATTTCTGAGCGGTTATTTACCAAAAAAATAGAGGTAAGTGTTCTTTTTTAACGAATCTTTCGATGTTTAAGGTTTTTAATGTGAATTTTAAATTGATATTTGAAGTGTTTATGTTTTCGTAAGTGCTATTTACGTGCTATTCTAATCATACTGACTTTATAAAAGGTGTACAACTAGGTTGTTTAATCCACCGATGTTTTTTTGAGTTGAAAACGGGCCAGTGTTTGCCCAGTTTACATTAGCTGTACAACTAGGTTGCTTAGTTCACAGTTGTTGTTTTTTTTTAGTTAAAAACGGTCCACTGGTTGCGTAGTTTACATAGCTGTACAACTAGGTTGCTGAATCCACTGAGGTTTTTTTAGTTAAAAACGGGCCACTGGTTGCCTAGTTTAGATAGCTGTACAGCTAGGTTGCTGAATCCACTGAGGTTTTTTTAGTTAAAAACAGGCCACTGGTTGCCTAGTTTAGATAGCTGTACAGCTAGGTTGCTGAATCCACTGAGGTTTTTTTAGTTAAAAACGGGCCACTGGTTGCCTAGTTTAGATAGCTGTACAGCTAGGTTGCTGAATCCACTGAGGTTTTTTTAGTTAAAAACGGACCACTGGTTGCCTAGTTTAGATAGCTGTACAACTAGGTTGCTGAATCCACTGAGGTTTTTTTAGTTAAAAACAGACCACTGGTTGCCTAGTTTAGATAGCTGTACAACTAGGTTGCTGAATCCACTGGGGTTTTTTTAGTTAAAAACGGACCACTGGTTGCCTAGAATGACTAGTAAACATGGCGACAGTCGCTGGAGCTTGGCGGTCGCCAAGCTCCAGCGACTGTCGCCATGTTTACATGGGGTGGGCACCGGCTTGTATGATTTTACCAAAATGGGAAACCAGGAGGATTCAGAGGTGTGTAAAAGCTAGATTCGGCCGTTCCTTTTCGCGCGCTTTTCACGTAAGTGACGTCATCGCAGAGCGGAGACAGCGTAACGAGCTGCGGCAAAATGTTCCCGAAAGTTGCGGACAGTTAAAAATAAATTTTTTTTTTCTTACGGCAGATTATTAAAAACTTTTTTTAATGTGCCGACAAAAACTGTCCGCAAGCAGCTTTCTGTGTCCGCGACATTGTCGTCGTGTCGCGGTGTTTCTGCTACGGGGGCAATAATTATTGAATGAGTACAAAGCAAAGATTTTCAAAGTTACTGACCATAAACCCTTGCTAGGCCTTATTTAGAAGCGCAAGAAACTCATCCATCAACTGATAATTTTAAAAATTGAAAAATTTGAATTTAGAACACAGAAGATTACTGGAATAAATGACACAGAGAGGCATGTGAAATCCTTAACCTTTTTAGAAGGCGTATTTCTTTTCCAAGGGAACAACGAACTATTATGCTAAATTTTCAAATACGTAA
>JAWZYV010000418.1:17500-18651 GCA_038373885.1 Cheiracanthium punctorium | reverse complement strand
TAAGAATGCATTGTGTGATAATTCAGAAATCATTACGTGATAATGTTTTGATTCGGTGAGTGAGTTGCGTTTTGGAAGGTTTTCTTCGAATAACATTTAATATGGCAAGCTGTTCAAATTGTATACTAAAGTTTAATGTTTGTGCGCTTCGAAACCGACAGTTCGATTGCCGCTGCAGGCCGTTCAAGAGGGTGGGAGAATTGGGGGTGGGCGAGGAAATATCTTTGGAAGGTTTTCTTCCAGAGACATTTGCCATTTTAAAACTGTGTTTAAATTGTATATTAGCCATCCTCTTGAGCTTTCGAAGGTTTTCTTTGAATAATATTTCCTTCTTTTCAATAACATTCATACTACATTTCATTATCTGCCCCGTATGCGAGAATAATTTGTATTTGTTCGTGCCATGAGTTTCTGAAGGTTTTCTTCCAGAGACATTTGCCATTTTAAAACTGTGTTTATATTGTATATTAAATTTTATTGTATGCCATCTAAGAATGCATTGTGTGATAATTCAGAAATCATTACGTGATAATGTTTTGTTTCGGTGAGTGAGTTGCGTTTTGGAAGGTTTTCTTCGAATAACATTTAATATGGCAAGCTGTTCAAATTGTATACTAAAGTTTAATGTTTGTGCGCTTCGAAACCGACAGTTCGATTCCCGCTGCAGGCCGTTCAAGAGGGTGGGAGAATTGGGGGTGGGCGAGGAAATATCTTTGGAAGGTTTTCTTCCAGAGACATTTGCCGTTTTAAAACTGTGTTTAAATTGTATATTAGCCATCCTCTTGAGCTTTCGAAGGTTTTCTTTGAATAATATTTCCTTCTTTTCAATAACATTCGTACTACATTTCATTATCTGCCCCGTATGCGAGAATAATTTGTATTTGTTCGTGCCATGAGTTTTGGAAGGTTTTCTTCCAGAGACATTTGCCATTTTAAAACTGTTTATATTGTATATTAAATTTTAATGTATGCCATCTAAGAATGCATTGTGTGATAATTCAGAAATCATTACGTGATAATGTTATTATTCGGTGAGTGAGTTGTGTTTTGGAAGGTTTTCTTCGAATAACATTTAATATGGCAAGCTGTTAAAATTGTATACTAAAGTTTAATGTTTGTGCGCTTCGAAACCGACAGTTCGATTGCCGCTG
>JAWZYV010000418.1:0-12500 GCA_038373885.1 Cheiracanthium punctorium | reverse complement strand
TTCCCCGTGTTGAGTCAAATTAAGCCGCAGGCTCCATTCCTGGTGGTGCCCTTCCGTCAATTCCTTTAAGTTTCAGCTTTGCAACCATACATTCCCCCGGAACCCAAAAGCTTTGGTTTCCCGGAATGCCTGCGCCGCGGCGTGTCATTTGAGGAACACAGCCGGATCGCTGGCTGGCATCGTTTATGGTTAGAACTAAGGGCGGTATCTGATCGCCTTCGAACCTCTAACTTTCGTTCTTGATTAATGGAAACATTCTTGCAAATGCTTTCGCAGTAGTTCGTCTTGCGACGGTCCAAGAATTTCACCTCTAGCGTCGCAATACGAATGCCCCCGTCTGTCCCTCTTAATCATTTACCTCGTGTTCCGAAAACCAACAAAATAGAACCGAGGTCCTATTCCATTATTCCATGCACCATTATTCAGAGCGCTCGCGCCTGCTTTGAGCACTCTAATTTTTTCAAAGTAAACTTGCCGGTCACACCAAGACAACCGGTGAAGATCATCAAGAGAAACCGGCTGGCTGTTCAGAACAAGCAGTAACCACCGGTAAGTGGACCGCCCGTCTGGAACTGAGATCCAACTACGAGCTTTTTAACGCGCAACAACTTTAATATACGCTATTGGAGCTAGAATTACCGCGCGGCTGCTGGCACTGAGACTTGCCCTCGCAATGGATCCTCGTTAAAGGATTTAGAGTGTACTACATTCCAATTACGGGGTCTCAAAAGAGTCCCGTATTGTTATTTTTTCGTCACTACCTGTCCCCGTTCTGGGAGTGGGTAATTTGCGCGCGCTGCTGCCTTCCTTGGATGTTGGGTAGCCGTATTCTCAGTTGCTCCCTCTTCTCCGGAATCGAACGCCTGATTCCCCGTTACCCGTTTACGACCATGGTAGGTGCGCGTAACCTAACCATCGAAAGTTGATAAGGCAGACACTTGAAAGATACGTCGCCGGGACGGGCCTCCGTGCGATTCAGCTCACCCAAAGTTATACAGAGTCACGCACAGTTTACGCGACGCGAAGTACCGATTGGTTTTGGTCTAATAAAAGCGCGTCTCGTCCCCGAAGAGTCGGAGCTCTGCTGCATGTATTAGCTCTAGAATTTGCCACAGTTATCCAAGTAGTAAAGGTACGATCCAAGGAACCATAACTGATTTAATGAGCCATTTCGCGCGGTTTCGCCTTAATACGGCATGTACTTAGACATGCATAGGCTTAATCTTTGAGACAAGCATATGACTACTGGCAGGATCAACCAGGTATCTTCTCCGTCAAAGAGAAGGTTCGAATCGCAGCCGACTCGAATCCCGAACTCGTGGCGCGCCCTCTCCGAAGGGAGAGGCGCGGACGCCCGCAGCGACGGCGGGATCCACGTTTTATCACGACCACGTGCGAGAGATTCTCGTCATCGCGTTTCGGAGGCAGTTCGAAACTCTCACTGACGGTCCCCGCCGGCATCAGCGCCGGGGAGGTGTGTCGTAATGTGGGCGTCGAGCGGTTTGTGTGCGTCGGACGCAGGGGCAGAAAACCCTTCATCTCACTAACACGCTCCCGCCTTCAGAGACTGGCGGCACTCAGTCCGAGACTCTGGAAGATTCGCCGTGGAAGACTGAGATTGCGGGGCAGGCAGGAGTGGAGCGCCAGTCGGGCGCCGCGGACACTCAAAGTCTTTTCAATTCGAGACAGAAAGTCTCGATCGACTTGTCGAACGACTTGCAATTCCCCATACGGTGACCGTTAGTTGAAACTGTCAAGCCGTATGAGAAAACAATCGGAAAAGTAGGGCCGAAACCCCAATCCTCTTGTCTTCTCACAGACACCTACCTGCTCCACATGTAACGCGAAAGTGCTGCATCAACAAAAAATGGCCGCCGGAAACGGACGTCGACTTCCGCCGATACTTCCTGGTGCCAAATATGTCCACGATGCGCAAAAATCGTAATCCTCGAAAAATCATATGCTGTTTGACCGGAGTTTTTCCGCATTTAATTTCGAGGTATCGTGGTCTCTCGCACTTTTGTCCTTTCCAAAATTTTTTCTTCGTACTACTATATTTGAACTTTGATAAAATAAACTCGCTTAAATTTTTTTTTCACAGCGTTTTGGTGTTTAGAGGCTCTCGACGCCCGTTCCCTACACTTAAAAGGCATCGTCCGAAAAGTTTCGCGATTATCCGGCAAAGTTTTTTTTTTTCGTAACTTTGAAACTTTTTACAGGCGTCATAGGATTAAAACCTGGCCTTCTGAACACGAACGCAATCCATCGGAGCACGCTAACACACAGAAATTTACGCAAAATTTTTTTCGCTACGTTCTGGTGTTTCAGAGGTTCATGAGAGCTCTTCCCCCACACTTAAACGGCATCGGTTCACGAAAAGTTTCGCTGGTTATGCTCGGGCAATATTTTTTTTTCGGAACTTTGAAACTTTTTCCAGGCGTCATAGGATTTTAAAACTTGCCCTCTCTGAACACGAATCAGAAGCCATCTGGAACACGACGAACGACAACAGAAAATTCTCTTGGAAATTCTTTTTGCGCGTTCTGGTGTGTTCAAAGAGCTCTTATAAGCCCTTCCCTTACACTCTAAAAGGGGCAGAGTAAGGTTTAGAGATCCGTCCGCTATGAATTTTACATGATACGATTCCGCCTGCATAGTCCTGAAGATTGATGCGCTGCAGCGACCACCGCTAGTAGTGAGTAACACCTTAATGAAGTCAGAGTGATATCTCTCGCATGCTCAAATGTGTCAGTATAAAATTATTTATAGCGGTCTGGCCCAGCGGATATCGAAGTTTGAATGCGCTGCAGCGCCGGCCACCAGCAGTGTGAGTAACATCTAAAATGAAGTCAGAGTAGTATATTCTCCATGGCTCAAAATATGTCAGTATGAAATTTTTATAGCGGTCGGCCCAGCGGTATCGAAGTTGATTGCGCTGCAGGCGCCACCTAGTAGTGAGTAACATCTAAATGAAGTCAGAGTATATTCTCCATGCTCAAATGTGTCAGTAGTATAAAATTTTTATAGCGGTTCGCCCAGCGGTATCCGAAGTTGATTGCGCTTGCATGCGCCACCTAGTAGTGTAGTAACACTCTAAATGAAGTCAGAGTATATTCTCCATGCTCAAATGTGTCAGTATAAAATTTTTTATAGCGGTCGGCCCAGCGGTATCGAAGTTGATGCGCTGCAGCGCCACCTAGCAGTGAGTAACATCTAAATGAAGTCAGAGTATATATTCTCCATGCTCAAATATGTCAGTAGAAAAATTTTTTATAGCGGTCGGCCCAGCGGTATCGAGAAGTTGATGCGCTGCAGGCGCCACCTAGTAGTGAGTAACATCTAAATGAAGTCAGAGTATATTCTCCATGCTCAAATGTGTCAGTATAAAAAATTTTTTATAGCGGTCGGCCCAGCGGTATCGAAGTTGATGCGCTGGCAGCGCCACCTAGTAGTGAGTAACACCTAAATGAAGTCAGAGTGTATTCTCCATGCTCAAATGTGTCAGTATAAAATTTTTATAGCGGTCGGCCCATCGGTATCGAAGTTGATGCGCTGCAGCGGCCACCTAGTGGTGATTATAAGATCAAAAGTAACAGAGAATATATTTCTTCTCTCTCTCAAATGTGCAATTATAAAAAATTGTATGCCGATCGGTCCAACGGCAATAGAAGTTTATGCGCTGACAGCGCCGTCTAGCGTCGAGTTTAAGCAGAACGGCTAATCTAAAACTATCGTACGTCCTCAAATGTCCATGGCGTACTAATTTTTCATCAAAAACGGTATTTTTCACAGCAAGCGGTTCCAACGGAATAGAACCCGACGCTCTTCAGCGCCACCTTGCGGCAATTTATGGCAAAATGGACTGCGTAAAAATATTCTCCGTGTTTAAATATCCCTAGGTACGAATTTTCGTCAAGATAGATCCAACGGTTTTTGTCACATGCGAGCGGTTTGAACAGAAATTCGACGCTCTGCAGCGCGCCGCCTAGAGGAAAAATGGATAGTGTGAAAATATTCTCCGTGTTCCAATATCCAAGCGCACAAATTTTCGTCAAAATCGCTTTGAACGGTATTTTCGTAGCACGCAGTTGAACGGAATAGAAATCGACGCTCTGCAGCGCCGCCTAGAGGAAAATGGATAGTGTGAAAATATTCTCCGTGTTCCAATATCCAAGCGCCACAAATTTTCGTCAAAATCCCTTGAACGGTATTTTCGTAGCACGCAGATTTGAACGGAATAGAAATCTTCGTTCTGCAGCGCCACCCTAGCGTCAAGTTACAGAAAAACGGATAGCGCAAAAGCGTTCTCCCGTGCGCAAATATCCGTTCGTACCAATTTTCATCGGAATCTGTTGAACGGTATTTTCACAGCAAGCGGTCCCGAAGGAATAGAACCCGACGCTCTTCAGCGTCACCTTGCGGCAAATTATATGGCAAAATGGACTGCGTAAAAATATTTCTCCGTGTTTTAAAATATCCCTAGGTACGAATTTTCGTCAAGATCGATCGAACGTTTTTTTTCACAAGCGAGCGGTTTGAACAGAATTCGACGCTCTGCAGCGCCGCCTAGAGGAAAATGGATAGTGTGAAAATATTCTCCGTGTTCCAATATCCAAGCGCACAAATTTTCGTCAAAATCCCTTGAACGGTATTTTCGTAGCACGCAGTTGAACGGAATAGAAATCGTCGTTCTGCAGCGCCACCTAGCGTCAAGTTACAGAAAAAACGGATAGCGCAAAAAGCGTTTCTCCGTGCGCAAATATATACCGTCTGAGTACCAATTTTTCATCGGAATCTGGTTGAAACGGTATTTTCACAGCAAGCGCGGTCCGACGGAATAGAACCCGACGCTCTTCAGCGCCACCTTGCGGCAAGTTATGGCAAAAATGGTATTGCGGTAAAAATATTCTCCGTGTTCAAATATCCTCTACGTACCAATTTTCGTCAAGATAGATAGAAACGGTATTCTCACAGCGAGCGGGTGTTGAAACAGAATTCGACGTTCTGCAGCGCCACCTAGCGGCGAGCTAGAGGAAAATGGATAGTGTAAAAAATATTCTCCGTGTTCAAATATCCATGCGCACAAATTTTCGTCAAAATCGCTTGAACGGTATTTTCGTAGCACGCAGTTGAACGGAATAGAAGTCGACATTCTGCAGCGCAATCTAGCGTCAAGTTACAGAAAAAACGGGAAAGTGTTAAAAGTATTGTACGTCCTCAAATATCCATGTGTACTAATTTTCACAGCAAGCGGTCCGACGGAATAGAATTCGATGCTCTTCACAGCGCCACCTTGCGGCCAAGTTATGGCAAAATGGATTGCTTAAAAATATTCTCCGTGTTCAAATATCCCTTCGTACCAATTTTTGTCGAAGATAGATAGAACGGTATTCTCAGAGGCGAGCGGGCTTTGAAGATGAATTCGACTTTCTGCAGCGCCAACCTAGCGGCGAGCTAGAGGAAAATGGATAGTGTAAAAATATTCTCCGTGTTCAAAATATCCATGCGCGCACATATTTTCGTCAAAATGCCTTCAACGGTATTTTCATAGCACGCCAGTTAAACTAAGGTGACCAAACGTCCCCATTTTCTGGGGACAGTCTCCATTTTTCAGGACGTTTTTCAAATTGTCCCCAGAATGTAAAAATGGAACTGGGGGACAATTTTTTTAATTATTGCATTGTTTTTCAATTAAATTGCTGTTAATTATTGCATTAATTATAAATGTCCCCAGTTTTGTTGCCAGAATCGGGGACATGTCCCCGATTCTGACTACAAAAATCTGGTCACCTTAAGTTAAACAGAATAGAAGTCGACATTCTGCAGCGCGCAATCTAGCATCAAGTTACAGAAAAACGGAAAAGTGTAAAAGTATTGTACGTCCTCAAATATCCATGTGTACTAATTTTCACAGCAAGCGGTCCGACGGAATAGAATTTCGATGCTCTTCAGCGCCACCTTGTGCGGCAAGTTCTGGCAAAAATGGATTGTGTAAAAAAAATTCTCTCCGTGTTCAAATATCCCCACGTACCAATTTTCGTCAAGCTAGATCGAACGGTTTTTTTTTCATAGCGAGCGGTTTGAACAGAATTCGACGTCCTGCAGCACCATCTAGCGCGGCGAGCTAGAGGAAAATGTATAGCATAAAAATCTTCTCCTTGGACGAAAGACTTGAGTATATACCAAATTTCATGGTGTTCGGTCAATAACCTCCTTAACCATTTCGAACTTTTTTTCTGTTTCTAAACTTTCGAAATGAAAAATAATCAAATAATATCCATTGTAAATGTTTATGGATGACGTAATAAATAACTAGCCTCCTTGAGAAATTTTGTGCCATACAAAATTTTATATTCTTCACTTCCCTTTATCACAGACATGTATGCCATATATGTGAGTTTGCAGTAGTCGTAACCCCCCCCATGAAAAAATTTATGGATACGCCACTGATGTTTTGGCAACAGTTTTGCCAGCACATTTGAAGCAAAAATTGTTTCGTCAAAATGACCGCCGGGATTGTACGTAACTACTAATGAGAATATTGAAGATTTTGTAATTTTTTGAATTGATCATACGCTTATCACTGAATCAATCATTCACTCATAACGATTCCGGACAACCACTATGAAGATAAAAACTTACTGCCATTACTCTTTAGAGAAAAAAAAAAAAGCGAAAGAACATCTGCACAGTTTGTGTGCTATCCGCTTCAAGTATATTCAAAATTACGTATAAAAAATGTAGAAAGAAGTCTGCGCTACTTTAAAAATCTCAAAATCTACCCATTTCCCTATTTTAAAGTTTTTTTTTCGTTTTTTTCACAGCACCATTTTATTTCCGAAAAGTAAATTTAAAAAAAAAAAAAAAAATAAAAAAAAGGTGTATTGTTTGCTCGACAACGCGCTGTGTTCGAGTGAAGCTGTTTTCGAGTGTGACAATGACATCATACTCCAATCATGGTTTACAGGCTTTGAAGAGAAAAACTGAGATTCCAATTCGTTTTAAAATTGTTTTTTTCCAGATAAACGTCGTTTAAACTTTTTTTCGACAGATTTCGGTTTGCATTTAACACCCTCTTGTATTGATGCTTCAAGCAGACGATCATTTTTAATGAAAAAAAAAGTTAAAGCGACGTTATCTGGAAAAAACGACTCCTAAGTGTTTTTAACCCTTCAAATTCTGGATTTCCTATCATTATGAAGCAGAATTCGTATTGTGTTGGATTGTTCACACCCACTAATAAGGAAATTGAGGTCGGTTTAGCCGGTGCTGAAACAGGTTAGCTTTATACCCCACTGATTCTTCTCCGACGCGCTGGTCTGTGGTTCCGATCACTGCTTCCTCTAGTGGGATCGCGGGTAGAGGTTACCGTAAAAAGGAAATAATTTCAACAGACAAAACCCTTTAGAAGATTAAAAAATCAAAATATCATCTACACTGCTTTTTACGATCTTCTTGTACTTTTTCATAAAATATGTAGAAAAGAAATCTGCACTACATTTAAAGAATAAAAATCTACTCGTTCCCTAATTTTTAGAGAGATTTTTTCGGTACTTTTCCGATCCATTTTATTTTCCTGAGAGTAATAAAGTGTGTGTCGTTTGAGTGACATAAGTCACTGTCATCAGGCTTTGAAAGGGACAATTGCAATCCCAAATCGTCTGAAATAGTTTTTCCTAGATTACACAGTATTATTTTTATTTCAGTTATTTTACAGCCTTTATTTACCCTCCTTTCTTCTTTTCAGGAATCTCGTGAAGCTACATTCAGGCTGCTCCGTGCCTGCGATGATGTCACCAAGCTAAAGCCACGGTCTCTCCGCCAAGAGATCGCTGAATTTTCTAGAAGAGAACAAAATATCAGCGTAGGAAGAGAGAACTGTCAGCTGAGAAAGGATGGCCGTTACATTACGGCTCAATTAAATGCAATACGAAAAGTGAGTCTTTAGAAGGTTGCTAATACAAAATTATTAAATAATTAAAACATTACACATATCAACACTTAAACCATATTTTATTTTAAAACTTCTACGAATTTAATGTTACACACTGAAACGATAAAGAATTAAGCATGCCACATTTGGTCGGTCGCTGGAGCTAAAGTCCATCCTACATGCACACCAACTGCGAGTGCAAGCGTAATCCTCTTCTTCCTTCAGCGCGAGCCAGGTGCCAAAGTATTTTCCTGCGCTGGGTTGACAGTTAGTTATCGCCTTCCGCGCCGTAAACGTCGCTAGTTTCCGGATGCAGGAGATTACTGTGCGGGTCAGGAACCCCAACAGAACATCTGTTGTTTTATTGCCTTATACTTGAAGCCCAAAATGTGCCAAATTACTGCTGTTATTATACGACTAGAAGTCGGTTTGTGAACACAATTACAACCAGCGCTCTTCTGAAATTGTGAAAAAAACTTTCCCCATTCCAAAGATTTCGTTTTCTTGTACATAGATAATTCTTATGTCTAACACAGACAATTTTCTTTGCTTCGCTTGATTTCCGCTTATAGATACTTGATTTATATTGTGAAAAGATGAAATTAAACTGCATAATCTAGAAAAAACAATTTTAAAGCCTCTATAAAAATAAAAAAACTTGGCAGTTCTGAGCCTCGTCAGGGGTAGATCCCCCTTGAAACCCCACAAATTTTTTAGTTTCATTATTGCCATATTAAAACGATATTAATTGACTTTGTCATTTTATATCGTCTATCATCTTTTGCGTATTTTGGCCTGGTAACCACCTATGTTGGAATTTTAATGAATGTAAACCTATTTAGGGAAAATACATGTGATGCATATTCTATAGCTTACAAAAATATTGTAACAATAGATTAAAGCTGTTGTGAACTAATAGTATTTAAATGCATGTAAAATGTCGCATACTTTATGTCGCATTTTTTCAATAAAGGGTGATGAGAGATAAAATGACATTCATTAATAGCGCAGTCTTATCTCTTTTCTTTTTGTAAAGGGCTGCAAGAGAGGGTGATGTAATTTAAAATTTTTTTTAAAAATGTCTGTTTTATGTAGTGTCTGAAGTATTTATTACTGAAACGTGACCCTAAAAAACAGCATTAAGTGGAAATGAGACATTTTTTCAAAGTGAGAAGTTCACTGAAACGGTGAAACTTTTCACTTTTTGGATAGCGAATGCCGCTGACATAATATTTTTTTGTGTCATTATATTGCAATGATCTCATGTTAGTACATATGATGCAAACTTTAAGTCAAGATTAAAATATTTTTTCTTTTCTAGATTCCACATCCCTGGAATTAATTCGAATTACACATGTGAGGAAAAATTTCCGTTTCTTACTGTTCGAAGAATGGGCGGGTCACGCAGCTAGTGTAATCATATAAGGTAAAAAGCTATTTTAAAATTTAAATTTATGTTCCATTACATGTATTTTTTAAATTTTTTATAACTGAATTTGTAACTTATTTTGATAGCTGATATTGTAACTAAGCTATTGTAATCATGGGCGTAGCCAGAAAATTTTTCATAGGGAGGGTTACGGCTACTACAACTCATATATATGTACACGTGTGTTTGATAATGTAACAAAGAATATACATTTTGTATGCCAAAAAATTCATCATGAGGGTTATGACACACCCCCCCAAAAAAACCCTAATGAATCAATTTATAACTGGTTTTGATAGCCGACACTCTAACTATGCTAATGTAATCATAAAACGTGCAAATTTATTAGGCAATTTGGAGTGTTTAGGCTGATTTTATTTTTTACCAACTATGCGAAAAATTCGAGCTGGGAATCGAACCCACGACTGAAGCATTCCTGGGTTAGAGGCTCAATGCGGCGTGGGTTCGAGGCATGCATTGAGTCGTGTGTTCGAGACTCAATGCGGCAGTCCAAAAATTCCAGAGCTAGGAATCGAACCCATGAATGCCGCATAACGTGCTGTACGTGCTGCATAACGCGCTCTACGACTGAGCTACTCTGGGACGATTCCCAGATGAAATTTCTCGCATTAGAACCGTTGACATTTATCATCTTCCTCTGCAAACCACAGATGGAACAGATGAAACAATTAATTCGTGACAACTCCGTTACGCTGCGGAATTTATACATATTTTAGAAAGTGTTTCTATCAACCTTTCAAGTTATTAGGCAATATCGAATATTTAGGCTGATTTTATTTTTTACCATCTATGCGAAAAATTCCACAACTGGGAATCGAACACACGACTGCCACATTCGTGGGTTAGTGGCTCAATGCGGCCTGGGTTCGAGGCATGCATTGAGTCGTGGGTTCGAGGCTCAATGCGGCAGTCTAAAAATTCCAGAGCTGATGCAAAATCGTTTAAAAGCAAAAAGGTTTCCAGAAGAGATTTAATCCAAAAAGAAAAGGCACACACGGGATCAAAGTATCATCACTTAATTAATTCTTGAATGGCAGACAAACATTAAAATTTAATGTACAATGTAAACAGTTTTACCATATTAAATGTTATTCATTTTTAGAAGAACGCATGAACATTGTTGTTTTTTTTTTTTTTTTTTTCCAGTGGAATTTAGATTTTGATGAGTAATGTGTGGATGTATTTTTTGTCCTTAGCCGTACCCCCATTAAAATTTAATTTGCAATGTAAACAGTTTTATCATATTAAATGTTATTCATTTTTGGAAGAACACATGAACATTGTTTGAGTTTTTTTTTTTTTTTTTTTTTTTTTTTTCCACTGGAATTTAAATTTTGATGAGTGATGTGTGGATGTATTTTTTGTCCTTAGCCGTCCTCAACCTTTCAAGTTATTAGGCAATATCGAGTGTTTAGGCTGATTTTATTTTTTACCATCTATGCGAAAAATTCCACAGCTGGGAATCGAACACCACGCACTCGTGGCTCACTTCGTGCGTTGTGGCAGATTATTTGTCCTACCGTCCTAACCTTCAGTTATTAGCAATTCGAGTGTTTAGGTGATTTTATTTTTACCATCTATGCGAAAATTCCACAGCTGGAATCGAACACACGACTGTCACATTCGTGGGTTAGTGGCTCAATGCGGCCTGGGTTTGCGGCATGCATTGAGTCGTGGGTTCGAGGCTCAATGCGGGCAGTCTAAAAATTCCAGAGCTGATGCAAAATCGTTTAAAAGCAAAAGTTTCCACGCGTTTCCAGAAGAGATTTAATCCAAAACAAAAGGCACACACGGGATCAAAGTATCATCACTTAATTAATTCTTGAATGGCAGACAAACATTAAAATTTAATGTACAATGTAAACAGTTTTACCATATTAAATGTTATTCATTTTTAGAAGAACGCATGAACATTTTTTTTTTTTTTTTTTTCCCACTGGAATTTAGATTTTGATGAGTAATGTGTGGATGTATTTTTTGTCCTTAGCCGTACCCCCATTAAAATTTAATGTACATTAAAATTTAATGTGCAATGTAAACAGTTTTATCATATTAAATGTTATTCATTTTTGGAAGAACGCATGAACATTGTTGAGTTTTTTTATTTTTTTTTTTTTTCCACTGGAATTTAAATTTTGATGAGTGATGTGTGGATGTATTTTTTGTCCTTAGCCGTACCCCCCCCCCCCTCCCCCCCCCCCCGCCCCCCCCCCCCCCTGCCTCACTCGGCAGAAGGCAGATTCGAACGCAAGACTGCCAGTTCTCGAGCCGCATGCTCTACCGACTGTACAAGCGTGAATCAACAGAAAATCGTTCATATTCGAAGTGTACTCTTTGAAATGGAGACTAAGAAAATTTTATCGCAGACTGGTTAGCACTGCTTTTCATGAATTTTAGTTAATTTTTTTCCTTAAGCCAATTTAATAAAAAGTAAATGAAAAAAAGAATGCGCGAGTGTTTTTTTCTGCGCTTGGGGATGGTGGGAGACGAAACGAAGGTAACTACTGGGATGCTCGAGTTATTTTATTTTATTTCTCGGAGTTTGCAAGGCAGCGATGCTCACTCTGCTGACTGTGAATGGTGCCATTAATTTAAATTGTCAAAATGAATGAATTTCACATTTCCGAGGACATGAGTGATCGATATGTATTAACCTTGTCGAGTTTCTGATGATTGTTTTCCCTGTATTAATAGGTTTTGGTTTAGTATACCCATGGCAAGGGTAAATTTTAATCTTTTGTGTTTTAAAGAATTATTCTAATAATCAAAGTAATAATCACGGGATCCAGGGGGGGAAGGCATACACTTGGGGATGGGAGCCCCCCCCTTACGCCATGCCACTGCGAACATCCCCCACTTCCGACTTGTTTTTTTTTTCCCTCCGGAGGATGGTGGTTTTGACGAGGGGCATGTGAACGCTTGCTTTTAGAATTGCCTGACATTTGTGCGCCGGTGTTTTTTCTGCGCTTGGGGATGGTGCGAGACGAAAGGAAGGTAACTATACTCGTATGTTCGCGTTATTTTATTTCTCGGAGTTTGCAAGGCAGCGAAGCTCACTCTGCTGACTGTGAATGGTTCCGTGAATTTAAATTGTCGAGATGAATGAATTTCGCATTT